>JAZHYW010006107.1:0-89595 GCA_037355805.1 Ixodes ricinus | reverse complement strand
TTGTCCGGGGACTTTTTGTCCGGGGACTTTTTTCCGGGGACATTTTTCCGGGGACATTTTTTCCGGGACATTTTTTCTTACACCAGTCGAAATCGCGAAGTTGTACAAGTCGTCATACATCTAGTCAAAACTAGAATAAGAATTGATTTATGTACATCTTACTATACCGGCATATATTGCCAGACTATGGCAAAACATAGTTGTAACAGATAATTAAATAATAAATAAGGTTTGGCTCGATATTTTTCTTCCTTTGGTTCTGAACAGGTCGAGCCTCGGTTGAGACGTTGGTGAATAAGAAAAAGTTTCCAATATATTATGTTAAGTAATAAAAAAAAAACACCAGGACACTCATAACAACAATTGATCAGAACGTCGGTTAAACAAGGAAATTTACACGCACGTTTGCCGTGTGTTCCTTTCTTGGTGCCGTTCTAAAACGCACGGAGCACGAACTGACTGCAGTTTCACTCTCTCCTCAAGCCCAGAACATCAAGTCTACGTCAGCCACCATTATGTTTTATTTGAAAAAAATCTCTGCTTAAGATAAGATGCGTCCTGCTGGGGTAAGAACAGGAAGAAGAAAAAAGGAAGAATATTACCATTTTCGAAGTGCTCGCAAAAAGCCGACTCACAAAAAGGGTGACTGAGATGCAGATAACCTGTCTGGAGAACACAAATAAAGTGGGCCAACCCTAGAAGTTGGACTACCAAAAAGTAAGTAGCTTTTAAAACTGGGTCAAAAAAGTGAAAAAAGCCGGAAAAAAAATACATCCTGTTTTCTAAGAGAAAATGATTAGTGTGCATCGACGAACGAGGATGCTGGTGGCAATAACACCTTCACATATTATCACATCTCTTATAGTGGATTCGAGGGTAGAAGGGGGGTTGTCTCGTGTTGTTACATTATGAAAATTGTCGTAGTAACTATAACCGAGAAGGACATTGTTAATTATTGTCTGTTCACTTACCGCCTCGAGCTTCTCGAAGAGGCACACAATCACTTGGTGTCCTCCTCTCCGCGTCTTCGATAGCAAAAAAAAAAAAATCAAAGGGACCTAAAAAAAAGCAGATATAGCTTGCCCCGCACATCTTTATTTTTATCTTATTTTTTTGTAGAAATATCCATTTGGATCTTCTGACATTGTTGTTAGGGTCTAAAAAAAATAGATTCAGGGGCTTGGTGTTGTAAAGAAAGGATTTGGGGACCTGAAGAGTGCCAAGCCTGCCTTTGCGCTGGTCAATGCCGCGACAGGGTCACTGCGCTCGTTTTCACCAAAATATACACAACCTTTTCTTTTACAAGGGTTGGGGGAGGGGGGGGGGGTTGTTCCTGAAAAAAAATATAACGGATTACAAGGAATCCTTGACATAAATATATGTAATTATTCCGTTACTAAATTACTGATAAATGTAAGAGATTACAAGTAATTCCGTTACTTGTAACGGATTACGTACAAGTCTGGTCCTGTGTACCTCGTTTCAGTTTGCGTGCAGAGGCAGTCGACGCTTCGAGCTCATGGGACCAATCAAACTGTGTCAAAAGCGAGGGTCACTGGGCCTTTCCTGTACATGATTGCTTGAGCGATGATGGAGCATGTACGGAAACATTACGAACACCATTTTTAGTGTGCTTTTGACGCTGTACGATTGGTCTTACCAGCTCGTAGCGCCAACTGCGCTTGGACTTCAGGTGAAACGAGGTACAGAGCAGCAAAGCTGCGCGTTGCACATCATTAATCGAGCGCAAACTTCATCGAGGAAAGTCTTGCGTCGCCTCCCATATCTTATCATGCAATCGTCGATCCGCTATTGCTCCTGGCCACGCTCCTATCTGGCTCAGAGACGTATGCTGTCTGTAATCATCGGATACGAATGCGAAAATTGTCGAGAGGTTCGATAGCAGAGTGGCGATAGCAGACGATGGGAAAATAGATAAACGTAAAAGAGATGGTGGCGTAACAATTGCCCAAGACGTGTGTCTCGACATAACGGTGTAAGATATATACACATATATACTCGTTACGTGATGAGATACAGCGTGGCGAACGCTGTGCCGCGATCGACCAGGGTCTCTAATCTATACGCTTGGTGACAAAGTCAACGAGCGATTCGGCCGCCGTGATTGGCCGACGCCAAGGTCAAGCGTTGCGCCGGCCAATCACGGCCGTCGGATACCTCGCCGACCTTTTCTACACACACGTCCAGATTAGAGCCGCAGATAATGTATCATTGGCGCGCGCCTGAGCGATCACAGCCGACAGCGCCTTTGCCGGCTAAAAGGCGCAACTGTGCCGGGGAAAAAAATATGGACAAAAAATAGCTTGTTGCCATGGCACCCTGACGCTTGCGCTCTGATAAAAACCAATACAAAAACGCGTCCAATTTTTTTTTTTTGGACGGCCGTATTATGTTTTTTTCGCGCCTTACCTTTTTGCAAGGTGCACTGATTTGGTGGCTTCTGATGATGACCAGAAAGTTTATAATTAATGCCATACCTTTTGAGCTAGCAATACAGAAGTTAAAAACAGGAAAGTAATTTATAAATACATACACCGAACGCTATCAATTTTCCTAAATGGGTCTTTTGACAGAGTTCAATGCGAGATCAACCGTTATTCTGCGCGATGCGTACTTTTTGCGGGGACGATAGGGCCCGCGTTCTGTAAAACACCCTGCAAGTCTTATAGTTACCAGTACCTCCCTCCGCTCCCTCTCTGCTTTGCGGCGATTGGGTACGCTGCAGAAAAACGTCACCGATCCCTGCCGCAGAGAGTGCCACGATATACAAGGACAGAAGAAAACACCGGAAGCGTGTTGTCCTTGTCTACCTGGCTCTCCGTGTACCAACTAGCATGTATGTTACCTACTGTTACAGCTTTATTGTTTCCAACAGTAGAAACTGCCTCTTTCGGACGCATGAGGGTTGAAGCATCTCCGGAGAAAATATCATCTACAAATACATTTATCGTCGAATGCAAACGTGCCTTTTGAACGCTATGAACATACCGGTAGACGCGCGTTCAATGTCCAAGAGGATTCTTCAGCCACGGAAAGTTTGGCGGGCACGGACCCGAGCAAGTGTTCATGAACCGGAAGTTGCCCAGTGGAGTGGAAGGGTACAAACACGACGTCGGGTTGGAACAGGGTGTCCTATCGTCGTGCTTTTCGCATTGACGCTTGTTGTAGCTGCTCAGAGGCACCGGATTCCTCATGAACTCGAGGGCCTGGGACATAGTAACCAGGTGGACGTCTTCCTTCTGCAGTAGCCATTCCACGAAGGCCATGTAGCCCTCCTGGCGCGCGGGATCCTTCAGCCACTCTTCACTCAGGGAAAGTTGGAACGGTGCCCTGTTCGTGTTGTAGTGCTGCTCAAAGTGAGACCTGCATCGGGTACAATAATTGGAATTCAGTCGGGTTCGTTGTTGTATCCGGGAGTTGTTGGCACTAGAGCCACTAGATATAGGCTAAGAGTAGCGACACTGCCTTCCCCGATTTTCTTATGGGCGCCGCCATCTTGGTGTTCAGTGCAGACCGGGTGCAGTTGTCGATCGTTTCGATTCAGCGATGTTAACTTCATCTGCTTTAGATATGGTCTTGGGAAGCAAAGCCGATATCTTTTGCCTTCCTCGCAAACTGTTTTTAACATTTTCTAGAAAAAAAAAACACGTTCTCTGCGATTTCATACAAAGTTTCAGGTAACTGTCAACTACGATTTTAAGCACAAAAATGGCTCGGAGTGTCGTTACTTTGGAGCGTAGCATACTTACGGCGAATTCGGGTGGTCAATCGCCGGCGAGACCGAGCCAGCGGCACCGGCAACCAGAAACGCGCCGGCGGCACACCACGTGACCCTCGGCACCCGAACATGAAACGCCAGACGGTGGCAGTTTACTTTGCCGCTTGCCCGCAAGAGACACCGCTAGCGAAAGGCTGTCGCTACCGTCACATATGTCCCAACGGCTTGAATTGACTCGAGTATTGGCTGCTGAAGCGACTCCAAATCAGTTGCGGTCTTTCACTAATTTTTTCTCACTGATCTCTTCTCCCATTTCGGAGGTGACGACACCGGATACAGTCTGGCGCCCGCTCGCCCGGCCGTTCGGAGCTCGGGCGGAAAAAGCGCCGGAAAGCTGCGGTTTCGCTGGAGAACCACCACCCGAACGGTGCGTGCCGGCCGGAAACTGACCACGCGAACGCTAGTGCCGGTTTTCCGACAAAATAAGTTGCCGTCGATTGACCACCCGAATTCGCCCTTAGAGGCTCCAATTGACACTTAACCAAAGAGTGGCTCCGTTAAGGATCCATATGTCACGCTTGAGTTTCAATAGACCCACTGATTTGTAATGAGTGAGATCGGAAAGTCTTATAACAAGATAACGTAATTGATGCTGCGGTACATTTCTGCGCAGCTTTCACGTACATTCCTGAAAGAAGCCAGCGAAGCAACAGGAAACTGTGGCCTCCGACCACGCGCGCGCGTCATGCCGGCAGCAGTAGGTATATACGGCGAGCAAGTGCTCCAAAATCCGTCTTTGGTGTATCGGAATGCAAGGAGGGGCACGCCAATCAAAGGGCAACATAGAGAACGCCCAGGGATCGAACGCTCGACGACGAGGCAGTCAAGCGCGCGCCGTGATTGGTTGAGGTCGGGGGGAAACAAAACCACGTGGGTGCGTTTGGGGGGTAAACAAACGCACGAGGCGCACAAGGAGCAGAAGAACTTGCACGCCATAGTTTAGTCCTGCCCAGGGTGGGGCGGTTTCGACACCACCTCGAACAATCGAAGCTTGTGCGCTACAAAATTTCGAAGTCCTCCTGCAGTGAGATCGAGAGCAGGAACACAGATTGCACACGAACGCTGCGTCAGAGGTCGGCTGGGCCCTTGTGTCCAATCGCTGGGTTGGCGACATCCGACTGGGATGACGCTGAGACGCTCTATGGGGGAAGAGGAGGAAGTTCGCGGGCCTTCGTTATTCTAAGTAGTGTTGGTCGTTTAAGCGAGGTTAGCGTCTGTCAGCGTCCGGCAATGAGCAGCACAGCCGGGCACAGTGCTGTCAAGAATTGTGAGGTCAAGTGGCGGGCTTCGACGACATAGCTTGTAATCTCGAAACCGGCCGACGCTCTGTGAGAGTGTTTCCTATCGCCGCCAGCGTGACGCGCGTGGTATGCCGTAAAATACCGGTGTAGCTTCCACCCCACTTTCACTGAAAACTGGATTAATCTAGACATGGGCGCTCCTCCGGCGAAATCAGGCGCTTCACGTATAATTTACAGAATTCCCAAGTTTGGAAAATGTTAAGAGGGCGCGCTTGACCGACGTGGGCGCTTCCGCGGTGTCTTACGGTGGTCAAAAACCGCACGTTACTCTGGCATCGCTGGCTACGTCCATGACTGTACCACGCTGCAAGCATAGTCATCGCCTAAATCCTTCGAAGGGAAGTAAGCTGTTAAAGTGTCCTTGCTTCAGTCATTATTCTTAAAATCTTAACACAATGTCGATCGCTTCCAGGGACTGGCATCTTTTAGTCGTAAAAATGTGAGATATTATGCGCATCTAACTACCGTAGCCACACGGGCATCTCGAATTCCATTTACAGCGAATGACTATTTGAGCGGACGACCAATCAGCGCGTGACATTCCAGGCGTGGCGCATTCCACGCGCGACAGATTGCGAGCTGATTCGCCGATCACAGAAATGTCATTCGTTGTAAATGGCAGTTCGAGTTGCCCGTGTGGCACGGGTATTAGGCAGTAAATACGGCTTCCTACAAAAGGGACGTGTTCGAAAACTCGTCAGAAGAAAGGGTTACATCAGGACGTAAAACCCTTATTAGAACTAATACCCATTCGAGTTTGTTCACTAACATGTTCGCAAAACATGTTCCCCTGGGTTCGACCTTTGCCTCTGCCTCTTCAGGCCTGAGAGAGGATCACTACCGCGATATGCCTGTTAAAGACCTCAGGTTAGCAGCCAAACTTAACTAGCCGAATCGCCCGTCCACAACGGCGACATCTGCAGGCCCGTTTTTAAGGCAGGCTATCTCTCCGCTGTCTACACCTCTGTACATCCAACGTCGATCACAACCGCAACGAGGGCTTCCGCGAAAAGATATATCCAGCGTATCGGCGAGTAAAATCACCGCCACGATAACAGCAGAAAGGTTTTTCAGCTGTTTCGCCTCTAGCGTGAGGTTCCTATCTTGAATTCAAAGCCTACTCTATACTCACAAGGCCTGACAGTTCGACGACGGAGCCATAGAGTGCTCCGGTCGCAGATTTGGAGCGCGAGGATCTGGTAGCACAGGGCATCAGAGAGCCAATTGACGGGTAACCTGGACGTCAGCGCACAGCTTTTGCCACTGACAAAGCCTGGCGATCTGCCAGGCTTTGTCAGTATATAGAAGGCTATAGGTTGAATTACACTTCGGCGTCTTGTGATCTTCGAGACCGCACGAGCAGTCAACGCACAACGGAAGGCAACGAATGTATTCTTTAGGCATTCAGAATAGACGCTTTGTGCTTCTTGTCCCGTCAGTGACCATGGGGCTTACTATTTTGTCGCAATATATAGTCACCTACAACCTAACGCCGTTGTCACACTGTTAATACGTTATACAAAAGACCGCCTGCAGATAGTCTGATGCGTGTTTCCGGCTTGAATGATGGTCCTGTCACGTTGGCCATACAAAAGCGCTCTGCATACACGTTTGAAGCAAACGTGTGTGTGGAAGCTAACATGCTTATATCTCCGCAGCCTATCAGATCGCTACATTATTATTCGACCACTACGCCGAAGAACGAATCACGAAGAAAGAAGTGTGAAGGTTTCTTAAGTTGTCAGTGCCTATGGCAAGACGGGGTTTAAGCGAGGAACATTACCTCAGGTAACGGAGCGTGTCGTCGGCGGTGGTCGGCTGCGGCTCGCAGGCGTCTCCGATGGGACAGGGTACCTCGCGGTCTTGCCCGTCGACGACTTGGCTCTTGAGGTACACGTTGACGGGAAAGACCCAGAGTCCAGGATACGCGGTCTCGAGGACAGGGCTCGACGACGCACGGCATCTTGAATCCGTGGTCAAGGGTGTAAGGATACAGCGGAAGGTCTTCCCCACGACGCCTCAGGTGGACGAGCGAGTTGTCGTACTCGACATGTTGCTGCTCTGGAGCGCTTTGAACCCCTTGTCTCCGCCGGTGTTGAGGAAAGGGCCCTTGAAACCCTTCACGTCGCCTTCCGTGATGTTGCCGAACGCCTCTCAGCATGTTCCTCTGGTCGGCGACTTCGCGCTCCCATTGTTCCGGGCTCAGGGACCTCCAGAAGTCAGGGTCGTTTCGGTTGCTTGGGGAGTGGAAGAGAGGAAAAGGCTAAATAGTTGTGAAGAACTTTGAAAGTTCGTAACCATCGTACTTAGACTAAACTTTTCGTTTTAAAATACGAGTGATATTTTTTTTTAAACTTCGGCCTGTACGATAGTGGTCAAGGCAAACACTTCGCATTCATATAGAAGAGTGACGTTTCATTAACAATGTTGGTCAAAGTGAACTATTCGTATTCACGATTAAATAAAGGCGTTTTAAAAGGAACAGTGAAACGATTTTCAAATCTTTGACTTAATGTAGCAGTCTCGGTACACGTCTAAAATTGGGAATTGTGTGAAGCTGGTACCGGTTCTTGTCTGCAATAAGAAATATTCGCACAGAGCTGCAGCTGAGATTCAGCAATACAGGTGGTTTTCAGGCGATCAAATTCTCAGAATTGTGTATTGCCAATAGGGTTGATTATGAATAGAACGCGCAATATTTTCTTATTTTTATAAAAAAGAAAAGTAAAAAAAAGTCCTTTAAAAAAATGTGAAAGACGTTTACAACACCCTGTAGCGCCGAATTAGAGCGCGGCTCTTGAGGAGGAGGAGAGGGAAGAGGGCACTGAGGGGAGGAAATACCCTCCTCCCTCCTCCTCCCCTCCTCCCTCCTTACCTCCTCCTCCTCGCCCTCCAACCTCCTCCTCCTTCACCTCCCCCTTCCCCTCCTCCTCGAGCTCCTCCCCTCCTCCTCCTCATCCTTCTCCCCTCTTCCCCTTCTCTTCCCACCTCCTCCTCTCCCTCCTCCCCCTCCTCCCTCCTCCTCCTCCTCCCTGCGCCGTGCATTATGGGACATTTCCCATAATGCACCGCGCGGTTACGCCGACGGCGGCGGACGCCGGCGACGCTCGACGCCGCTCAAGCCGGAAACGGGCGCCCTGGCGGCCGCGCGCTAAAACGAGTTAGGGGTTAATTCTGGGATATCTTTATCCCAGGTCAATCTTTCTGTCATGGCTCGTCTCCCCTGAAGATGCATCTAAACGCAAAAAACACGAAAAATCCTCCCGACCAGTCGCTACGTCACACTAGAAGATCTTTCGGCCGCCAAGCGCGTGTGTCGCCCGTGTGGGTGTCAGCAGCGTGCCACTTGCAAGTTTGCCACGTACCACGTATATTCCTTTCGCTACTGACACCAGTCGTGACTTCTCTTATTTTTTTGCCTTTTTCGAAAATAGCAAGATTCCGCATGCATGGCCCCAGTAGGCTCTAAGGATGTGCGAGAGCGGATATTCCGAAAACTCCTAATATGACCGGGGGATAGATGGCCGGGTGGGACAGCGCACGCCAGCTCGGAGCACGTGGAGCGAAAGCTCTGCGCTGCAGACCCCAGGGATCCTGGGCTCCAATCCCCACCCCTGCCCGTTTCAATCTCGGTTGAGCATCGTGCCGGCGTGCGGTCGTGTGTGCGTTTTTTGTTTGAGTGCGTGGTGCACGTTAAAAACCCCAGCCTAGCGGTTAAACACTACACTGGCTAATAAATTGCTCATCTACAGCGTGTGACTTCGTCGGCAACTTTGAAGTGGCTGACCCAACTACACACAGCATGTATAAATATCCTCACAACCCCAATTATTCTTTATTTTCTAATATGACGTCACGATCCGGGAAGGAGAGGCTTCAGCGGTGCCTTCGAAATGTATTTTCTGCAGCCTCCATGCACCAAATTGAAGAAGAAAAAAAAACTCGTGTTTGCGGATCCCTCGAAGCCAAATGAAGACGATTTGAGTGTTTTTCCCTCAGATACAGAACCTGCTTCCAGTTTCGCCCCAACCCATGACTCGTTCCTGAGATTAGGTCCGACCGCAGCCAACACTGTACGATCGCATAGGCCAGATTGGCGCAGAGACTGCCGCCCGTTACAAAAGTTATAGCCATTAACATCCATCCATCCAACCAACCACACAGCGCAAAAACTGTGTCGTCCTTGGCGCTCGTCGACCTTGCGCGCTTTACATCCCTGAGCTAAACCAATCACGAGCAGTAAAATGCGACGTGCTGTCCTGCGGTTTGCCTGCTCGCGATTGGTTTAGCAGACTCATAGGAGATGACACAAAGACGACGAGTGCCGTACACGATGCGCTGATGCGACTTGATTGGCTTCGTCAGATAGTAGCGCTGGCTGGGGTCTGACTATGCGGAGCGCTGGGTTCGTCTGCGTCTTGCACATCGGTTGCGACGATCAGTCGAGAACGCCGAGCTCTTATTGGCTGATTTAGAAAAACAGAGGGGGCAGACCTCAAGACCTCTGGCATTGCGGTCTACCCACTATCCTTCCAGTCAAAGCCAATCAGAACTCGGCGTCGTTCTGACGTCACCGCAACCCATGCGCAAAAGCAGACGACTTGCTCTTCGGTTTACAATTGATTGGAAGGATATACGGGTACAGCGGTACGGCCAATGCTAGCTGCCCGGAGGTCTACCCCCTGTCCCTCTAATCAAGCCAGTTAGAGCTCGGCGTTCTGACGTCACCTCAACCACTGGCGCAAGAAGCAGACAAACTGGCGCTTCGCATAGCTTTGTGCAGATAATGCAGAATGCTCGCGTGAGGTTTTATCGGTTGGTCCGTTCGTCTGTAAATATTGTGTGAACACGTTCAAAGACACTAACGAAACACGTACAGCCGGGCTCACCTGATGGTATGAAGAGCGATCTCGTGGCCCACAAAGTACAGCTCGTTGACGAGCTCGTAATCGACGTCGGCGGAAACGAAGAAGGTGACCAAGACGTCGCAACCCGTCGCCTTGTTCCTCCTGTCAGCCCCACTGAGAAGCTTGTAGAAGAACGGCATGTTACCTCGGTGAATAGTGTGGTTGAAGGTGAGCATCACCAACTGCGGCGTGTCCTCCACCGCCAGTCCTCCTGGTGGCAGTTCCCCGCTGCACGCGCAACTCGGAGGCTTGCATCTCTGGACATCGCACCCGCTAAGCTCCGGTTTGTAGAGCTTGGTGTCGATCTTAGGTGGAACTGTTGAAGTCGTAACGAGCGTAGTCTGATTCCGGAGCGAACCATTCTGGTCTCCCAGATATCCTCCTACGAGCTCGTCCACTACGGATTGCAGCGTTTCCACCGCTCCCTTCGCCACGCATTTCTGCCCTTCTGGAGAGGTGCCTTCCGAACACTGCGGACCGCTCTGTGAAGTCTGCAATGTACTATTGGACGTCCTCTCAACGGTGATGACTAGCTTCTCCTTCTGCGATGTCTTGGTTGGTCCGCTGGGTCCGTTCGTCGCGCCGGTGTCTCCGGCTACGACTGGATGGCTCGGCAGATTGCCTTTTTGTTGGACGGATTGGTCCGAATTTGAGGGAAGCGATGCGAAATTTACCTCAACCAGAGGCGAATCAGTTTCCCTCGGGACGGGCGGCAAAGAGGCAGCGAACCTTAAGCATCCTAACAAGAGAGCGGCGAAGAGCCTGCGGAGGTTCATCCTTCGATTACAACGCGAAGGTTTCGGCGGTCAGATTGCGATACGGGTGCCTTTTAAGAGTGCTACACGGACGGAGGAAAGAGGTGCTCGATTAGATAAGGACTTCGTGCCCGACATTCGATCTTTTCTCTTTTTTTATGACCGATAGGAACATATTAACTTCTCCTTTTTGCCCTCCATGGCAAATGGATTTTTCATATGACGCCGATGGCATTTGTGACTCCTCGGTGACGCGTTTGACGATACGTCTTCGCTTTTATAGACCTTTTCACCGTCCGTCGTCTGGGAGCGGCCATCTTGGAATCGCGTGACGCGGACGGCATTAGTTTGCTTCAACTCGTCGCTCCGCTCCGCTCTCCACTCTGAGCATTGGCGGATCCATTGTATTTGTGTCATTTCCCTCGTTTCACCGTGTGTTCTTGCCTTAGTGCGTAAATTGCAGTCAGAAATTTATATTTACTGCCTAATAGCATTACATCATTATGTACAACACTTCTACAGTTAATTTCGTAGCACGTTTTGACTATTTTCACCGTCAGCGTACCGAATACCCGTGAGTATACGAGGCACAGGAATCAGCGTCAGCACTGAGGCACATTGATTATACGTAGTGACTAAGATTGCACGAGGGTTCAAAAGGGAAGTATTTATGAAAACTCAGGTTCTCTTACTAATAGTGGTCGAACATTTGCAGTAAGAAGCGCGTATATATATGATCGCGCATTTGGGATCTCAAGAAAGGTGACAAAAATAGACTGTGTAAGGAGACTTTGTGTGTCCAGAAAGATCGTCCTATGTATTTATTATACAGGGTGTTCTAGAGAACTCAGGCCATATCGCTCCTGGCGAAACTACTCATCGCAACGAAAAAAGGTTGTGCCGTTTTGTCTCAAATAGGGGTCCATTTAGTAAAATGATTAAAGTCCGATAATTAAGTTGTTAATTATTTTTGCGTAATTAACTTTTTGATATTGTGTTTAAGGGCATGGTTTCAATTAGAAAATTGCTCAGAATCGTCGAAAAGCACTAAATCAACAATTAGCGGAACGATAGAGGCACGCGAAGCATTGTACGGCTTTCTGAAAAACCGCACAAATTCGACGGGTTTAAGTTTCGGTTTGTCATCGGAGCGCATCTCGGCCCCGGCGGCAGCGCGCCCCGTGGAGAGATAGTGCAAGCAACCTCTGATGCGCTGTCATCGTGCGACGCAGCAGAGGCTGGTTGCACTATCTCTCCACGGGGCGCGCTGCCGCCGAGGCCGAGATGCGCTCCGATAGCAAACCGAAACTTAAAAACCCGTCGAATTTGTGCGGTTTTTCAGAAAGCCGTAAAATGCTTCGCATGCCTTCTATCGTTCTGCAATTTGTTGATTCAGTGTATTTCGATGATGCTGAGCGATTTTCAAATTTAAACAATGCCCTTAAACTCAATATTAAATAAGTTAATTACGCAAAAATAATGAACAACATGATTATCCCGGACTTCAATAATTTTCCTAAATGGGCCCCTGGCCCAGGACCAAAACGCCACAAGCCTTTTTTCGTTGCGATCAGTAGTTTTTGCAGGAGCGATTTTGCCTGCGTTCTCTGAAACACCCTGTATATCTAAAACACTTTCTTTTGGTTTCATGGGAGAACTCGTGGAGAAAATAGGCAAAAACTGTTTAACTTGCATTGTTTCTGTTGCTACATGAATAGCAGAATTTGTTTTGTTCATAATATCACGCTTACAACTGTTTGACGTTTTCAGTTGTTGTCCCCGCTGGGGGACCCTGCGTTAGTAGGTGTTTGGTGAGTGGCGTCAACACGGACCCCGAGCCATGCGGGTTCTCCCGCTCACGCCTGACCGTGCGGTGCTTTCCCGTGTGTGGGGAAAAGGGCACCCCTGGTGGTTGAGTAGAGGCCCAGAGTAGGTTATTACCCTTCGGGGCCCACGGGTGGGGCAATACACCACTTTGGCCCATTCTCATAGACGAATGTCCTCCTAAAGCCCGGCAAGGATGGTTCACTCAGTCGCCCTCCTTCACCCCTCCTCTCTTTGGCTTATCTCACCTTCTCCTCTTCTTTCAACTTTCATCTTCTTTGGCGGCAAGGTCTAACCATGGGTGGGGATGAATCTCGGTCTTCACCCACATGCGGGTATAGTTTCCTGGCAGCACTGTTAGAGTAACGTGTCCAGCAAGGCCCTTCTCGTTATGGTGCGTTGCCTAACCCCGCTTTGGGCTCCCTGGTGGGTGGTGCACAGCGGATTCCGAGCACTCTTTGCCCTCTTACGGAGCCCCTCCTTTTCAAACCTCCGTTCATTGCACGCCGTTAGAAAGCGCTGTCCTGAACACAAGACTTTTAAAAATAACATAAGGTAGAAACCTTTACAAATTAGTTTTTCGTTGTTTATTCTCTCGATGAGCACAAACCCGTGTTAGCTATTACCAGTCGTTCTAGCCAAAGTACTTGAACATCTTGCAGGATTTTTTTACAAGGCTAAAAAACTCCACTTTGGAGACCTCGTAATGAAAGTTATTATCAAAATACAAAATAAAGAACCCCTAAAGCTGAACACCATCCTTGACGTGAAAGTATCGGTAAGCCCTCATCGCGCACTTCACGCCATCCCTGGAGTTCTCTTTGTGGACGACTTCTTGCACACTAGTGAGGAACACCCTAAGGTGCCGGCGTCGTCACAGTGACTAATTATGTTTTGGAAGGGCGGCGAATAAATGCCTTCAAAACACGTCATTCTTACTTTTGAGAGGCATACCCTGCCAAAAACAATCAAGGCCAGATATCTCAACTGCCACATCCGCCCTTACGTTCCCGACCCCCAGCGGTGCTTCCGTTGCCGGCGCTTTGGTCACAGTACCCGCAGCTGTCGACGAAAGGCGACATGTGCAAAGTGTGGCAGTGATGATCATGTCTTAGACATTTAGGAGAATGTGGTCCACTGCTCTAATTGCGGTGAACTACACCCTACTTATTATTGTAACGGTTCCATCTAACAGCAAAAAAGTATTCTTGTTATCAATGCCAAGGAAAATCTCAGTTATAGCGAAGCAGCGAAACGGTATTCCTTCATGTCGAAGAGATCTTACGCCGACGTGGCACAGAGGGGTCTCACGTCGCGCTTTGAGTGGACCCACATCTCACCTGAGGTTCTGGAGGCAGCCCTCAAGGCCCCAAACCCCCGGCGGGGGCAGCAGTGCCTCCCTCCTGGAAAGAGTGCACAGGCTGCTTCGCTGATTCTACACAGGCCGGCAACTGTTGTGCCTGTACACACATCGTGGTCTTCTTCTGGGGAAAAAGGGCGACACCCTCGCCCAACCTCCTCAGAGGGGACCTCCCCTTCCAAAGAGCGGCACAACCCTCGTGCCGCGCCCCCGGTACACAAGCGGTATACAAGGTACAAGGTACACAAGCGGGCAGAGTTCAAAGACCCTCTGCCCAGCACCTCCTAATGCCTCTACGGCTGGTCGTGGTCGGGGCATGCCGCCCGGTGCGACGAGCTAGCCAAAACCTTTAAGTAAAGGCTCGTCTCGATAAGTGGAGGTGATGGATGAAGCCTCCGAGTCACCCACTGTTGCATCCAACCAGGATGACATGGAGTGGCAGACTCCGAGGCCCAAAGGAAAAAAGCCAGTGGTCCCTCCCAAATAACCGTTATTTTAGTATTCTCAATTTTTCATTGCCTCTCTCATTTTAATTTCACATATTACCTTTTAGATAAATGAATAATTTGCAATTTATGCAGTGGAAATGTCGAGGTCTTTTACCTAATATTGATGACGATGATTATTTTTTGATGATTTTTGGCCTATTGCTCTTGCTCTCGAAGGGACTCCTCGTTATGCTCATCAAACACATAATTTAAGGCGTCACGAAGTTTTTCGTAATTATTGTTTTAATTCCACTTCCGGGGGTGTGGCATGGAGGAATGGATGGATGTATGGATGGTAATGGCTGTAACCTTTGTAACGGGCGGCAGCTTGCGCCACCTAGCCTAACATTTCGTCATCCCTTCTTGTTTAAGATTTGTATAAATTTTGTTCTAACACAACCCTCCCCCCACCTTAAAGGTGTTTCCATTGCTTATTTTTATCTGTATTTTTACCCTCCCTGAATATTTTCCATCAATCTTCCAATCTCCTCTTAGGTACCGCAATTCTTTCCCTATCCATTCGTCCATCCACGCCTGCAAATCCCAGTGCCCCCTCCGAATCCGTAATCACCCTCCCTCCCCCCCCCCCCAAAAAAAAAACAAAACAAAAAGGAGGTGGGACGAAGCTTATTGCAACTTAAAATGACATGTTCTATAGTTTTCCGTTTCGAGGTTGCATACGTCGCATAGAGTGCCTATTTCCTGGAATTTAGCCCTATATGTTTTCGTTCCTAGCAACCCCCGTTCTAGCTTCAAACAGCGATGCGCTCTTCAATGAATTATCATACAACTGTCCCTTCTTTATTTCTTGTCTTTGTGTCCTGTATATTGTTAAAGCTGATTTCCCCTGCATTCTCTCTTCCCACAATTTCCTCAGTTTTCTTTCCTCTCTTTTCTAGTAATATGCTGTGATCGGCACCATCCCGTTGAATGTATTTAAATCTCAGCTTGCGGATTCGGTTCGTGTGTTTAGATTTTTCACATATAGATTCTTCTACAATTTCCCTGACCACTGTGCATCCTCAATTTCAGCTAGTCCTTGTTCAAATTTTATTTTACTGATCGCTTCTTTACTTTAGAAAGATGCCCAACCCATATCCCCCTTTACTCCTCATTTGGTGTATTTCCATGTGCTCCCAATGCCAGCCTACCCACACTCCTTTGCTGTGTCTCTAAACCTGCCTGAATTTCTGACCTTACACACAATACCGCATCCCCAAATGACAGTCTTGGCACCATGACTCCTTCCATAAACTCCTAACGAATGTATATCTATTATAGTTTCAGAGTGCCCTGCGTTTGATAATAGCTGAATCTAGTTTCCCCTTCTTTATAATAATATCTTCATGTTCTTTGAGATACTTTCTTCCCCCACTTGATCATATTCCCAGATATTTCTACCTTTCTAACGTGATCTATTCCTGTGTTCTGTATCTCCAAAGGTTCCCCCTTCTAGTCGTTGAAAAATATTATACCCACTTGTCCCTACTGAAGTTTAAACCCAAACAAATCCTAATCAGTTCCTGTATTGTCTCACCACTTTCTGAGCGAAACGGGCACCTGAACTCCGGCTCAGCAAAATGAGCAATAAATTCCCATTGGCTGCGACGCGTCACAGTTCGAAGGAGACGCCACCCCACAGAGAAGACCTCTCCATGGCGCTGCGACTTGCGCGCTATTAAAGGGAGAGGGTGGCGCGCTCACGGCCGTCCCTCTTCCCTCTTTCGGGTCACGTGTCGACGTGGCCGGAGGCTCGGAGGGGTGGGAGGTGGAGCGGGAAAGTCCCGCTCCCTCTCCCTGTGCACTACTGTATCACGTGTTCTACGATCTGCTTTCAGTCATGTCGCGCCGCCCGGCCGGGCTCTGCGGAGAACAGCGGGGCGTGCTGCTTGTAGGAATGGGCTGCGTGTACGAATGCTTTCGCATTCCTGCACGTAAGCAGTCTTAAGTGTCCTCCTGTAATTTTTTATTTCAAAACTATGTTGCATAGGCTAGCGTACGGTGAAACGCCATCTAGATGCTGTCCTTCGAAGCAAACGTATCTCATCGAATACGCTGCAGTTACCATTGCAGCCGTTCCCCCAAAACGATGGCGCGTCGAACGACTGGAGGCGAACCGTAGTGGGAGAGAAGCGAGGGATGGGAGGGGGGGGGGAGGGGTTTATAGTATTACCTCATAGACTAGGAAGGCCTCAGCGCTCTTTCCGCGATGGCCAAAAGAGACAGCCGTCATGGCAACGCGCGGGAGTTTACCGTCATAGCAACGAGTTATTATTGAGGCAAACGTGTTCAATCCTTAAACACCAACTATGCACAACATTTGGATTAGGAAGCAAATTGTAATGGGCATGCAAATTATAGCTGTATAAAATCATTGGTGTAAAATGGAAGAACAGGGTAGGTGTATAACGATGTCTAGAGATAGATAGGGTTTACTTTTAAGCACGTAATTGTAAATGATGTAATGATCCCCGCAAGATGGATTATTTATGAAGAATACTTCGGAAGCATTACATGATAAAGGATGATTGAAAACGGCATTTCACATAACAGTACTAAAACACGTGACGTAGAAAAGACATGTAATAACTGCATTCTTGCCTGAAAATAAGGGGTGATATTTAAATAGCCACTAGAAGTCAGATGTTTCTTTTGGCCCAGAGTTGTTATTTGTGCAAAATATTTATTCGAGGATTTTAATTAATTTTGATGACGAGTTTACCGGGTTTTCTTCAGTTAGAAATCTTGACATTTTATCATATATCTCAATTCAAGCTTCCGAAATTTATCTTCCAATAAAAGTGATTGAGCTTACACCACAACGTTAACAGGATAAAACCATTGGGTCGTTCGTCCCACGCCTGCAACAAAGTATGAAGATTTCTTATTAGCAAGTGATGTAGTCTTGAAAACTGAATTGTAGATACATTGGTGTAGCAAATGTATTCCCTTGTGTTAATATACAAGCCACGTCACATAAACTTATCTGTGTCTGGCAGCAATCAGTTCGACGAAGACTCATCTCTCCTGGTACAAAACATAGTGATCGCCAATGGGATCTGCTTTTATGTAAGTCTGGGCAAAAACACAACCTGAGAAATCAATTTTTTGTGTGAATTCAATGCAGCGGACGTCTCTCGAAGGATATCACTCTCCGTGAAGTGAAGCTCGCACACCTGAAAAAACATTTTTGCCTTCGTATAAGTGCCAGCAATTTGTGAGTACTTTTTTTTTTGGTTCACACGTGTCACACGAAGCACAGATGTCGAGATAAATCTGTTCGTGCACGAACACGCGTGTGAACAGTTTTAGACATGCGCGTCTTTTTACACACGGGACTTTTTACGCGCTTCCTTTCTTTTTTAAGTGCTTTACAGCATAAACAAAACTGAAGGAAAATTTGCGGTTTCCCAGTCGTAGTATTAGAATAAATTGTGTAATGAAGTATCCGTTAACCTGGCCACATGACACAGCACTCAACGTCATATCCGTTCGCAAGGGGAATTATATCGGCTACACTGGCTCTGTTTGAACAGGCTGTCAAAGTACCAGTCGCATCTCAAGTCCACAACGAAAGCTGTCGAACGTAACCAAATACTACTAACGGTCTCGGAGCACATTGAGCCGTTTTTGAATGACGCCCGACATGATGCCAACCGATATAAGGGATTCAAGGAAAGCTCAGAAGACTTGAGGAACCGACTGAAACTGTACATACAAAAGACCCGGAGAATCGAAACAGGGAGGAGTTTTTATCCTGCTGTGTTGAGACACAAGAAGATTCACTCGCGGGATGGCTCTTGTCCACGCTTGCCGCAGGACACCGTCCTGAGGTAACTTAAACCCATGCACTTTTTCGGTGTTTTTATAGCTGCCGCGACATCCTGTAGCGCACACTTGTTCGGAGTGCCGATCCATCGAACAAACACGCGCGCACGTACGTTTTAAAACAAGGCATGGCAGACGACGGGTGGAGAAAAACAATGAAACAGTGCGAACAACTCCGACGTCTCCTCCCGATTTGAACAGCCACGCATGCGCAGCTCGGCGGTTCGGCAACGCTCCGCGAGCCGCCACCGCCAACGGCCGCCTTGGGCCATATGCTCTTATCTCTCCGCAATTTTTGCATACCGCTTCGCAAGCACTGAGGCCAGAGCCGTGAATAGGAAGATTTTGGTCAACAGGAGAAGTGGGCAAGGGGGCAAAGCCAGGGCGTGCACCAAACGCAGATAGAGGGCTGAGCATGCTCTCTTGGGGAACAGCCGAAAAGAATCCCCTAGCGGTGGTAGCGAGGAACAGTTTCAGAAGGAGCGTATGGGTTAAATTTAGTAACTCTTCATGCTTGAAGACATTGTGCACGTCATGTTTTGATTATGAGCATGCGAAAAGACCTAAGAAACGAATGTGCAGCTCGAACTCTGTTTTCCTTGGACAGAGCGACCGCTCGAACGGCAGATTCCTGGTCCTCGGCGCCTGGCGTACGGATTATGTCGATCGTTCCGCCATACTCCGTTTCACGATATACCTTGACGAACTGTGGAGGCCGCGGCACCCCGCGGCCCAATAAGGGCGCCGGAGCAAGGCATGTGATAACACTCCATGGTCGAGGCTACCGGGGTCTGGTTACCGCTACAGAAACAAAACCCTCCGCGACAAAAAGTAGTTCCTAGGCTTTTCTTTTTTTTTGAACGGCAATTGAACTTGCGCGATTCTATCTATAGCGAAAACATATGAAGAACAAAGAATAAATATTCACATATTTACGAGTTTCAACTATATTTAAATCCAACAAGTGACGCCGCATCCGTATCGGTTCGATTTTTTCGCCATGCAGCACCGTGGCCGTTGGCGAGCGCCGGCGATCGCAGCCGTGTAATCGGCCGTTCCCGCTCAAAACATCGCACTGTGCCCTGGCATTAGCACCCGTCGAAGATTCGCGGCTAAATTGAGCGTATACTTGTATCGTGAACTGAACTGTTCCCGAAGTGCTGGCTATTCTGGCGAACGGAAATGTTGCTGCGGTGGACGTTCATTCGTGGTTGGTTGGTTTTGGAGCAGACGACTCTGGCTAGCAGACGACAGTCAGTTCGTCCGGGCCTCGCGCCTCGTATTTGGCGTGGTGATACAAATGCTCCCGTGAGATCGGGTCACGTGCCTCGCTCCGACGCTCTCACTGGATCGCGGGGCATTAGCCTCCACAGTTCGCCAAGTTCTCGTGAAACGGAGTGTAGTCGCGCTCTTCCACCCTAATTTTGGATGACCGCAATTGAAACATCACATGCACCATATTTTCAGTCACCGAGAGTTACTCCGACGAATTTATTAATTGCGTTTCTCGCGACCACCGCCAGGGTATTATTTCCGACTGCTGGTTGGCCCCATTCGAATTTGTGAAGACGCCCTGGAACATGACCAGCCCGCTTTCGGCCCGCGCCGCCTCCTCATTTGCCTCCTATAATTCCCACTGAATGTCCAAACTCTCTTTATATACGGCCCTCATTTTTAGGAGTGGCCAACTGTTCAGGTTTTCCTTTTCAATAAAATGGTAACTACTACTACTCATACTGAGTGAGGCCTTCCTAGTCTAGGAGGTGTTGGTACTGCTCGTGCAAGCCGCGTCTATGGGCAGTTCCGTAGCTGACCTAATCTAGTAACGATGCTTGCAAGCAACGTTGCTTGGAATCTATAGATGCTACGTCACAACAATGAAGCTCACGGAAAAATTTGAATACTGATTTTTGGCATAACTTGCCCATAGACGGGCTTTTTGGCAAAGAGCATTTGTCATTTTTTCAATAGATTTATTTTAAATTTATTTAGAGATAACAAACAGCTTGCCGGAAAGAGTTAAGCCTAGGAATAGAAAAAAATGAACCCGGACGAACTTTTAAAAAAAAAAGAAAAACGCCGGAGCTCCTTTTTTTAGGAGCGATCGTTTCAATTAGTTCAGGAGTCATTGGACACTACGATTCGGGTGATAAGTAGAACGTGCGTTTCATTAGTTTTCCCGCTAAATTGAGGTAGACGATTCACGTCCCTTGATATCAAGTCACGCGGCGTAAATCTCCCCGCTAAATCTAGCGGAAGATACTGAGTTGGTGTATAGGTCGAGTGACGTCAATATCCCCGCAAACATTTGCGGGAAAGCTGAATTGGTGTCCAGGACGTTTGACAATAGTTCCCCCCATTAAATTTAGCGGGAGAAACTAAATTCGCATATCGCTCACATGGCGTAATTCATTCGGCTAAATTTAGTGAGGAAACTAAATTGGTGTATAGACCACGTGACATCGATTTCCCTTCTAAGTTTGACGAGGAAATTGAATTAGTTTTTAGGTCAGGAGACGTTATATTTTCCACTAAATTTAGTAGAGAAGCTGAATTGGTGTTTAGATAACGTCACCTCTATTTCCCCGGGAAATGTAGCAGAGAAATACACCAACGGGCGGGTGGAAAATTTCTGAGGTTTGATTGCTCTGTTTAAAAGCAATCCCTGCTTTAAAAAGTAACCGCGATGTATGCATGTGTAAACAGCGGCACGTTATTCAGCCCCAAATGGCGTCTGCTGCCTCCGCTGTAGATGCAAAATTCAGCCAGTAGAGTACCACTGCAACCCAATGGGGTTCTAGCAGCAGTATACTACTAGCATCCCAGGATAGCAGTACCATACTGCTACCACTGCCGACGTGCATCACGTAGTAGCGATAGAAGATCGCACGCCGGTACGATGCTCATCTAGATGGAAACGGGCAGGAGTGGAGACCTGAACGCTCAAACAAGCGAAAGCTCCAGATCCTACAAGATAACAATCCTGACGAATTTTCTTGTTTTTTTTTTTTTTGCTTTGTTTTCTTCTTCAAGTCATCAGACAGATACAAATGGAAGCTAGTGGAATGGCCTGGACACGGAGAAATGGGAGCGCGAGGTCGTCGACGAGAGGACGATGGTAGCGAAGTACGCCAACGTTCCCGCACGAGACATCAGGGGTCTCCGGGGTCCCTTCCTCTTCACCGGGGGCGATGCCGGTTTCCGGATGCTGCACCGTCACTTCGACTACGACTGCACGCTGGTCCACAAGCGGGACAGCCCAGACGACGCCCCGGTCTTTCCGTACACGCTCGACTACGGCTTCCAGAAGCCTTGCATGGTGCACAAGTGCCCCAACGACACCTATCCCGGCCTCTGGACTGTTCCCTTGAACTATCTGTTCAGAAAAGATAATGATAAATACAACCACTCTTCGATGGCGGACGCCTGCATACCGACACCGGAAACTTCCGAGGATACCTTTGAGTACCTAGGGTACGTAACAGCAATACGTTGATTTCATTACACTTATATTATAGACTTCTACGGTACTTATTATTTAAATTACCTGCAATCGATAACTTTTTAGCGTAATTTCGTAATCAATAGATCATATTTATTCGGAAGTAATCACAATAGTAATTTGATTACTTTGTAGGTGAGTAATAAAATTATTCGTATTCGTTACTTTTTTCCCTTCCCGATCCTTATGACGCCATTTGTTCGTTTGAAGTTTCTCTCCGAGAAATCCTTCAACCAAATCACCGAAAGGAGAATGGTTTATCAAAAAGTTGTTTATAATTCCGTGATTCTAATTAAATGATGGACAGTACGAAAGATCCGTTTTCAAACTGGCAAAATACTGTAGTTTTGAATATCTCAAGTAATCGGAGAAGTAGCGGTTACTCTTTTAAGTAACGGCCAGTTCCAATTTTTTCCTCAAGTAATACAAGACTGCGCTTTATTCAAAGTAATGGTCCTTTTACAAAATTCAGTGACATGTGGCTCGAAAAACACTTCAACTTTCGACAAGCCGGTGGTGGTCAATAAAGGGGCCATGAAACGTTGTTTTTATTTTCGCTAGATACTACTCAGATACACTGGCTCGCGTTAACAACCGAATAAACTGCCTTTGTTTTTTTGTTTTTTTTTTCTAAGCAATGGCTTTTGGCAAATAAGTTCGAGAAATGTGAGTATTGTTCATCCCCTCAACTCGGATTCAGAGCACGCGGTCACGTGGCCTTGGGTCTCTCCTATGGGGGGTATTCACTGGGTGCCATATTTGAGGGCGATGTTAGAGGATCGGTGGCCGAGTGGGCTAGCGCACACCAGCTCGGAGCACGTGGAGCGAAAGCTCGCGCTGCAGAACCCAGGATACTGGGCTCAATTCCCGCCCCTGCCCGTTTCGGTCTGGATGAGCATCGTATCGGCGTGCGGTCATGTATCACTACTGCGTGGTGCACGTTAAAGACCCCAGGCTAGCGGTTGTACTGCACTGGCTAAATTGCTCATCTACAGCTGGGAGACTCGTCGCCCTTGGAGGCAGACCAAGTTCTAGGCTGTATAAACGTACACACAACCCAATTAATTTTTTTAGGGCGATGTTTAGAGCCCATGCTTAGAACGAGGTCACATTAATAGCCTGCTAAGACCGGCAGTCTTGATGGTGCGCAATTCACGTTCCGAAAGAACTGCGGAAGCTCGCTGTGAGCACACGCTCTGCAGCCGAGCACACATGCAGATATGGCCGCCAGTGAATATTCCTTATACTACAGTGCTCCTATACTTCGTTTCAGCTTGGGTCCAGACGCAGCCGATGCTACGAGCGCGAGCGTGTGGCCCTGAACAGTGCTTGCATTGCACGAGCGCGGTGCTTGGCAGGGACGCTGAAAGCCCGGAGCTCGCGCTGTGTAGCATCGCCCTGCGTCCTGGACCCAAGCTGAAACGAAGTATAGGGTGCCTCAATGTCCTTCTGTTTAGGGTGATGCCACCCTTTGAAGTACCCGATGCCGACAGCACGCGCTCACGGAGTAAATACAAAGAAATCGACGAAAACAAAATGTCGCCATAGCACAGTCAGCACCACAGACGCGTGCAAGGACACGCTCTTTCACGCGCTTCTGAACAAAAAAGGAAAATAAAAGTGTGAGACAAAATGGCCGGATGACTCCACCCTAAGCAAAGCGCACATGAAGACACCCTAAATGTTCCTATACTGCCAACGTTAATCATACCCACGCGCTGGGGTCGGCAAAGTAGAAAACGCGTGCTGAGCTCCACGCATTGTTAGAGTTCGGCCATTCTTATCACCGCAGTGGTTGGACACGAGACGCTACCCGAGTGTCCGCCATTGTATTGTTACGAGCCGATATCAAGTACTCACGCAGTTCTTGTGTGTAATTCATGAGCCGCCCTCGACTGTTGTCAGACGGGCGGTTTCAATCCCACAATTACGTCATCAAGCTTTACGATGGCAAGACTAAAGGACATAGACCCCTTTTAACCTCGAAATTTTACCGCGACAAAGAAGAATCTGACCCAGTGGCGGTCCGTACGGGTATAGACCTTTTCAATGTTTACAAAATCACAGTCCAGCGTGCGATCTTCACAGCCCAGCACGTGCGTGTTCGTCGCTTTCGAAAGCGAGGAAAGCACGCGCCATACGCACGGACACTCAAGATGGCACCGGCTATACGCTCTTTTTTGGAAAGGTCTATAGTGGGGCCAGACTAGGATAAGTACATCTCTGTGAAGTTACGAACATTCCAACCCGATATCGTTTCATGACCCCTTTAAACTGCATTTCCTCGTACACCGTCACTTTTGCACGTCAATGGCAGATGAGAATTAGTTCGAGCACCCCGTCATTCTTTCTCGGTTTGTTTCATTTTCAGCGGTGTGAACATAAGAAGTGACTATACTTCGTTTCAGCTTGGGTCCAGACGCAGCCGATGCTACAAGCACGAGCGTGTTGCCCTGAACAGTGCCTGTCCTGCACGAGCGCACGTGCTTGGCAGGGACGCTGGAGCCCGAGTTCGCGCTTGTAGCATCGGCTGCGTCTGGACCCAAGCTGGAACGAAGCATAGTACAAAGTGGTGACCCATACGCCCCTTAATTAAATTTCCGCTATCAAAAGGCTTTAGAGCCAAACTTCTGCCAAGAGACTTATTGGACCAAACTCCGTACTAAACGCTACCCAACAGCTGTGGTCTTGCACTGACGTTTAGAACGTACATGCCTCGTCTATCATCCGCTTGGTAGTATCTTCAATCTCTTCCTTCCCCAGCCCCAAAAAGGCCGCCATATGTTTCGGAGAGGTGCCGTACACTGACATGGTGATGGTGATCAAAGTTTCCAGACTGACTTTCATGAAGGGTATATACAACCTCGCTTTGAAAGCACAAACACATTTTCTTTTCATTTACCTCTGCGTTACTCTGCACACATATTTGGGAAACTCTCGGTCATCTTTACTCTGGTGCCTGGAACCCACCTCCGACTGTTGTGTTTTCCGCGTATGCCTAAATGTGGACCCTTGAACTCCGCCTGATGATTTCATAAAGGTGTCAGGCTGTCACCTAACGCGATCCTGGTGGTCGCGCGCAGCACCGGAGGGAGGTGTGTCAGACGCCTGTTCTGCTGCACGTCGCTCTGCGCCACAGTGTACGATATACTCTGTGGTGAGGACTTCGCCCGACGCGGAGCGACCTGATAGAGTCCTCTCACGAGCGCATGCGCGAACCCAACAGCCCGCGGCGAGATCTCGTGAAAGAACCTTATTTAGTCTATCGCGTCTCATTGTTCCTCACGCCAGTGCCTTCACTTAAGCACTATATAGGTATCTTACACTGTGCTCGCACACAGACAGTTCACGGAAGCTTCAACAGGCAAGAGCTGGGACGCTGCGATGACAGCGACCCTTGCGGCCGCTCGACTTTCTTGCCAGGATATATACGATCAACCGTCAGGATCGCGACTTCCGACAGCATGGCACGCCGGCATCTGTCACGTCGTTTGTTGCAACTTAGCGACGACTTTGGATGCATACGGCGGGACAGGACGCTAGAAGCCCCAGTCGAAGAAGCGCCAAGGCACCGGTTGTAGCAGTGGCGTCACAAGGGGGTGGGGGGGGGAGGGGCAGACCGCCCCGGGTGCAGGGCTCAGGGGGTGTCGCGGCGGGCCACGAGAACGGGGGAGGGGGAGGGGTCGCGGTGGGACACGCGAGTGCGGGGGGAGAGGGGGGGGGGATGTCGCGGCGGGCAACCGCCCCGGGTGCCGCTGACCTTCGTGACGCCACTGGGATGCAGTAACGTATGTGTATAGTTTCCGATTCGCCATTGTGTACACCTTCGACGCAGGTTCGACTTCAAGAACTTCAACACCAGCAATCGGGCGCCGTTTCCCGTCTTCCTCCACGAGGCGTGGCTCAAGGACGAGGAACGGAAGCAAGGCTACCTTCGCTTCGTGGACTGGCTCCTGGAAAAGGAAGACGTGTACCTGGTCACCGTGTTCGAAGTGGTCGACTTCATGAGGTACCCCGAACCCAGAAGCAGCTACGCTCAGCGCCGCTGCACCAGAGAAGACCTGTCCAACTCCACGTGTCCGGACATCATAAACTGCCATTACCCAACGACGCCGCTCTGAAAAGACCGGTACATGAGGATCTGCGGAACGACCTGTCCTAAAAACAACCCGTGGATGAACAATCCGGACGGCAATTAGCGTCACCAAAAGTCTTCACCCTCCTCCCCCCCCCCCCCCCCTCTTCTTACCTTTGAAAGATTTCGCAGTGTTTCTGGCCGTTGATATAATCCAGTCCATCGTCAAATACAAATGTATTTGACCCTAAGAACTGTAGGCACTCAGAACGCACGGAGAGCCGTTTTTTGGAAGGGAGAAACGTGCACGCAAGCGCCTCTCGACAGCCATCGACACACCCCCATAGCGTAGCGTCAGGACCCTATAGAGTCACAGCGAGCTTAAAGCCACAATCAGACTGCTAATGCATCATACAAAAGACAGTCTTGCGGGCATTGTCCGAGGCACGCGCTTTCGTCCTTTTACGAGGTCACTGCCACAGTGGTGATAGAAACTGTTTGCCGACATGTTTGAAACATACGAAACGTGTCCGCAGATGATTCTGTCATCGTGTCAGCCAGAAACTCCGTGTCTTTCGTGTGACTTATGAACAGTGCGACTGTGGCTCTTGAGACGTCGGCGTGACCAGTCAACGTCATCGCATCTTTCTTCGCGGTTAGTGACATCATCGCGTCTTGCTGGTTTTTAACTCTACTTGTTCTCAGCGTGAAGAACAAATTTGATGAAGCGAAATGCATGACGCAGAAGGTACGCGCTCTGCAGCAAAAGTCACCGCAATGGTCACTAGCTCGATGACTGCAGCAAAAGCCACCGCAATGGTCGCTAACTTGATGACAGTGCACGCCACGCACTCACTGCGGAGTGATAATAGAGAGTCTTCGTTTGATCATACCGGTAACTCCGATATCGATACCCGATACTCCGCCACCGCCTTAGCCTGTGCATCGCATCGTAATCGGGTGTCCTTTTCGAAAGGTACTGGAGGTATCGGAACTAAACACTCTATTAAGATTCTGAGGACTGACCACGCACCACGTTCCTCAAGCTGTCGGGGAGCAGAGGTGAAAAAGTGATTTGAATGTGTCCAATAAAAGCGGGGAAGCGCATAAAAACGGAGTATCAGCATGTATGCGGCTCGTATGATTTCTGGAAGTTGGGGTTTCTTTATGGGACAACACTATATAAGTAAAATGTTTCTCTTCTTTTCAAATATGAAACCCGCCAAACATGCAGCTCCCCATCTCGCGAGCGGGATCGGTGAAAGGAAGATTGCCGCAGGCCCTCAAGGGTTCCACTTAGTTCTCTGTGTCACTTCGGTAAGCTTCTGTTCGGAAGAAAAGACATCTGAAGTGCAAAGAAAAACAAAAATTGATGATTTTTGTTTCTTCTTTATGGTGAAGCATTTTAACCGAAGTTGTAATCTTTTGCCACCCTTCGTGCATCCAATGACTGAACCAGACAAACCTAATATTTGCAGGGGCCTCTACCAAAATATACGCACGATTTATGTTCAGTATAAAAGAACAAACTGCTACGCGGTAAACGTCCTCATAAGACATCATGATGACATTCGGAGTTTCTATTGTGATCTATCAAATTTGGTGGCTTTGCCCCCTTCTTATCAGATGTAAATGATCTACGAAGGAACACTGTGTGTTATACATTTTATCTTGCGCGGACCAACACTTTCCATAATGCATCTAATTTATGTTTAGTATATTTGAAGGACTTTAATCATGTCGTTCGTGTTCGTAACGTAAATTTGTTTTCCTGCGTTCCCAATCTCAAGTGCGATGGGCCGCAACCCTTGGGCAAAAAGGAGACGACTTGCTGTCTTCAGTTGGAATCACTTTTGTTTTAGCACTGTTTTTAGATCTGCCAAAAGCATTGGGGATTACCGTTGATAATCTGCTAATAAAACTAGGAAATTTAGATTTCAGAGGTCCCTTTTGCAAATCTTTGAACAACTACTTCCGGTTTCGAATTGAAGCAGACAGCAGCAACCAGTCCACTTTTGCGGTGCTCCTGTGCATTCATATGGGAAAGCGTGTGTGCACTATTTCTCTTCGTCGGAGAGTAACGGGAATTACCTTTGTTACTTGGGTCATAGTGAAGGTAGGTAACCTTATTAACATTATAAAATTGGAATTGCTTTAGCTAGAGTATTTTTATGGTCAGTGGGTGATGTTTAACTTTTCAGTATTCCGGGAATAGCTATGTTCCACAGCATGTGTGTAAAGAAAAGCGAGCGAATTTAAGCAAGAATAATTGAAAAGAACGTAAGGCTTGTTCAAGGAGCGCCAACATCCAGATGGCGCTATTATTGATTATCTCTGAGATATGTATGCCACTAAAATGACCCCCATGTAAGAGCGGTTGAAACGCGTTAACAGTAAACGTGCGAAAACTATAAAAGTTTTTTTTTTGTTATTGTGTTGAATTTATTTGAGAATAAGAGTTTTCTTGACCTTTCCCAATTTTCAAACATTTCTGAGCTTGCAGATGTATGATGTTTAAACCGCCAGAGAAAACTTAGCATTGGACCCATCCGCGAGCACCAAGAATAAAGCGAAAGTCGAGTAGTGAGTGCGATTTACAATAAACTAACTTTCGTTTTATTCTTGGTGCTCGCGGATGGGTCCAATGCTAAGTTTTCTCTGGCGGTTTAAACATCATACATCTGCAAGCTCAGAAATGTTTGAAAATTGGGAAAGGTCAAGAAAACTCTTATTCTCAAATAAATTCAACACAATAACAAAAAAAAAACTTTTATAGTTTTCGCACGTTTACTGTTAACGCGTTTCAACCGCTCTTACATGGGGGTCATTTTAGTGGCATACATATCTCAGAGATAATCAATAATAGCGCCATCTGGATGTTGGCGCTCCTTAAACAAGCCTTACGTTCTTTTCAATTATTCTTGCTTAAATTCGTCGCTTTTCTTTACACACATGCTGTGGAACATAGCTATTCCCGGAATACTGAAAAGTTAAACATCACCCACTGACCATAAAAATACTCTAGCTAAAGCAATTCCAATTTTATAATGTTAATAAGGTTACCTACCTTCACTATGACCCAAGTAACAAGGTAATTCCCGTTACTCTCCGACGAAGAGAAATAGTGCACACACGCTTTCCCATATGAATGCACAGGAGCACCGCAAAAGTGGACTGGTTGCTGCTGTCTGCTTCAATTCGAAACCGGAAGTAGTTGTTCAAAGATTTGCAAAAGGGACCTCTGAAATCTAAATTTCCTAGTTTTATTAGCAGATTATCAACGGTAATCCCCAATGCTTTTGGCAGATCTAAAAACAGTGCTAAAACAAAGTGATTCCAACGAAGACAGCAAGTCGTCTCCTTTTTGCCCAAGGGTTGCGACCCATCGCACTTGAGATTGGGAACGCAGGAAAACAAATTTACGTTACGAACACGAACGACATGATTAAAGTCCTTCAAATATACTAAACTATAAATTAGATGCATTATGGAAATGTTGGTCCGCGCAAGATAAAATGTATAACACACAGTGTTCCTTCGTAGATCATTTACATCTGATAAGAAGGGGGCAAAGCCACCAAATTTGATAGATCACAATAGAAACTCCGAATGTCATCATGATGTCTTATGAGGACGTTTACCGCGTAGCAGTTTGTTCTTTTATACTGAACATAAATCGTGCGTATATTTTGGTAGAGGCCCCTGCAAATATTAGGTTTGTCTGGTTCAGTCATTGGATGCACGAAGGGTGGCAAAAGATTACAACTTCGGTTAAAATGCTTCACCGTAAAGAAGAAAACAAAAATCATCAATTTTGTTTTTCTTTTGCACTTCAGATGTCTTTTCTTCCGGACAGAAGCTTACCGAAGTGACACAGAGAACTAAGTGGAACCTTTGAGGGCCTGCGGCAATCTTCCTTTCACCGATCCCGCTCGCGAGATGGGGAGCTGCATGTTTGGCGGGTTTCATATTTGGAAAAGAAGAGAAACATTTTACTTATATAGTGTTGTCCCATAAAGAAACCCCAACTTCCAGAAATCATACGAGCCGCATACATGCTGATACTCCGTTTTTATGCGCTTCCCCGCTTTTATTGGACACATTCAAATCACTTTTTCACCTCTGCTCCCCGACAGCTTGAGGAACGTGGTGCGTGGTCAGTCCTCAGAATCTTAATAGAGTGTTTAGTTCCGATACCTCCAGTACCCTTCGAATAAGGACGACTCGATTACGATGCGATGCACAGGCTAAGGCGGTGGCGGAGTATCGGGTATCGATATCGGAGTTACCGGTATGATCAAACGAAGACTCTCTATTATCACTCCGCAGTGAGTGCGTGGCGTGCACTGTCATCAAGTTAGCGACCATTGCGGTGGCTTTTGCTGCAGTCATCGAGCTAGTGACCATTGCGGTGACTTTTGCTGCAGAGCGCGTACCTTCTGCGTCATGCATTTCGCTTCATCGAATTTGTTCTTCACGCTGAGAACAAGTAGAGTTAAAAACCAGCAAGACGCGATGATGTCACTAACCGCGAAGAAAGATGCGATGACGTTGACTGGTCACGCCGACGTCTCAAGAGCCACAGTCGCACTGTTCATAAGTCACACGAAAGACACGGAGTTTCTGGCCGACACGATGACAGAATCATCTGCGGACACGTTTCGTATGTTTCAAACATGTCGGCAAACAGTTTCTGTATCACCACTGTGGCAGTGACCTCGTAAAAGGACGAAAGCGCGTGCCTCGGACAATGCCCGCAAGACTGTCTTTTGTATGATGCATTAGCAGTCTGATTGTGGCTTTAAGCTCGCTGTGACTCTATAGGGTCCTGACGCTACGCTATGGGGGTGTGTCGATGGCTGTCGAGAGGCGCTTGCGTGCACGTTTCTCCCTTCAAAAAACGGCTCTCCGATGCGTTCTGAGTGCCTACAGTTCTTAGGGTCAAATACATTTGTATTTGACGATGGACTGGATTATATCAACGGCCAGAAACACTGCGAAATCTTTCAAAGGTAAGAAGAGGGGGGGGGGGGGAGGAGGGTGAAGACTTTTGGTGACGCTAATTGCCGTCCGGATTGTTCATCCACGGGTTGTTTTTAGGACAGGTCGTTCCGCAGATCCTCATGTACCGGTCTTTTCAGAGCGGCGTCGTTGGGTAATGGCAGTTTATGATGTCCGGACACGTGGAGTTGGACAGGTCTTCTCTGGTGCAGCGGCGCTGAGCGTAGCTGCTTCTGGGTTCGGGGTACCTCACGAAGTCGACCACTTCGAACACGGTGACCAGGTACACGTCTTCCTTTTCCAGGAGCCAGTCCACGAAGCGAAGGTAGCCTTGCTTCCGTTCCTCGTCCTTGAGCCACGCCTCGTGGAGGAAGACGGGAAACGGCGCCCGATTGCTGGTGTTGAAGTTCTTGAAGTCGAACCTGCGTCGAAGGTGTACACAATGGCGAATCGGAAACTATACACATACGTTACTGCATCCCAGTGGCGTCACGAAGGTCAGCGGCACCCGGGGCGGTTGCCCGCCGCGACATCCCCCCCCCTTCCCCCCCGCACTCGCGTGTCCCACCGCGACCCCCCCCCTCCCCCGTTCTCGTGGCCCGCCGCGACACCCCCTGAGCCCTGCACCCGGGGCGGTCTGCCCCTCCCCCCCCCCCCACCCCCTTGTGACGCCACTGCTACAACCGGTGCCTTGGCGCTTCTTCGACTGGGGCTTCTAGCGTCCTGTCCCGCCGTATGCATCCAAAGTCGTCGCTAAGTTGCAACAAACGACGTGACAGATGCCGGCGTGCCATGCTGTCGGAAGTCGCGATCCTGACGGTTGATCGTATATATCCTGGCAAGAAAGTCGAGCGGCCGCAAGGGTCGCTGTCATCGCAGCGTCCCAGCTCTTGCCTGTTGAAGCTTCCGTGAACTGTCTGTGTGCGAGCACAGTGTAAGATACCTATATAGTGCTTAAGTGAAGGCACTGGCGTGAGGAACAATGAGACGCGATAGACTAAATAAGGTTCTTTCACGAGATCTCGCCGCGGGCTGTTGGGTTCGCGCATGCGCTCGTGAGAGGACTCTATCAGGTCGCTCCGCGTCGGGCGAAGTCCTCACCACAGAGTATATCGTACACTGTGGCGCAGAGCGACGTGCAGCAGAACAGGCGTCTGACACACCTCCCTCCGGTGCTGCGCGCGACCACCAGGATCGCGTTAGGTGACAGCCTGACACCTTTATGAAATCATCAGGCGGAGTTCAAGGGTCCACATTTAGGCATACGCGGAAAACACAACAGTCGGAGGTGGGTTCCAGGCACCAGAGTAAAGATGACCGAGAGTTTCCCAAATATGTGTGCAGAGTAACGCAGAGGTAAATGAAAAGAAAATGTGTTTGTGCTTTCAAAGCGAGGTTGTATATACCCTTCATGAAAGTCAGTCTGGAAACTTTGATCACCATCACCATGTCAGTGTACGGCACCTCTCCGAAACATATGGCGGCCTTTTTGGGGCTGGAGGAAGGAAGAGATTGAAGATACTACCAAGCGGATGATAGACGAGGCATGTACGTTCTAAACGTCAGTGCAAGACCACAGCTGTTGGGTAGCGTTTAGTACGGAGTTTGGTCCAATAAGTCTCTTAGCAGAAGTTTGGCTCTAAAGCCTTTTGATAGCGGAAATTTAATTAAGGGGCGTATGGGTCACCACTTTGTACTATGCTTCGTTCCAGCTTGGGTCCAGACGCAGCCGATGCTACAAGCGCGAACTCGGGCTCCAGCGTCCCTGCCAAGCACGTGCGCTCGTGCAGTGCAGGCACTGTTCAGGGCGAACACGCTCGTGCTTGTAGCATCGGCTGCGTCTGGACCCAAGCTGAAACGCAAGTATAGTCATTCTTCATGTTCACATCCGCTGAAAATGAAACAAACCGAGAAAGAATGACGGGGTGCTCGGAACTAATTCTCATCTGCCATTGACGTGCAAAAGTGACGGTGTACGAGGAAATGCAGTTTAAAGGGGTCATGAAACGATATCGGGTTGGAATGTTCGTAACTTCACAGAGATGTACTTATCCTAGTCTGGCCCCACTATAGACCTTTCCAAAAAAGAGCGTATAGCCGGTGCCATCTTGAGTGTCCGTGCGTATGGCGCGTGCTTTCCTCGCTTTCGAAAGCGACGAACACGCACGTGCTGGGCTGTGAAGATCGCACGCTGGACTGTGATTTTGTAAAGCATTGAAAAGGTCTATACCCGTACGGACCGCCACTGGGTCAGATTCTTCTTTGTCGCGGTAAAATTTCGAGGTTAAAAGGGGTCTATGTCCTTTAGTCTTGCCATCGTAAAGCTTGATGACGTAATTGTGGGATTGAAACCGCCCGTCTGACAACAGTCGAGGGCGGCTCATGAATTACACACAAGAACTGCGTGAGTACTTGATATCGGCTCGTAACAATACAATGGCGGACACTCGGGTAGCGTCTCGTGTCCAACCACTGCGGTGATAAGAATGGCCGAACTCTAACAATGCGTGGAGCTCAGCACGCGTTTTCTACTTTGCCGACCCCAGCGCGTGGGTATGATTAACGTTGGCAGTATAGGAACATTTAGGGTGTCTTCATGTGCGCTTTGCTTAGGGTGGAGTCATCCGGCCATTTTGTCTCACACTTTTATTTTCCTTTTTTGTTCAGAAGCGCGTGAAAGAGCGTGTCCTTGCACGCGTCTGTGGTGCTGACTGTGCTATGGCGACATTTTGTTTTCGTCGATTTCTTTGTATTTACTCCGTGAGCGCGTGCTGTGGGCATCGGGTACTTTAAAGGGTGGCATCACCCTAAACAGAAGGACATTGAGGCACCCTATACTTCGTTTCAGCTTGGGTCCAGGACGCAGGGCGATGCTACACAGCGCGAGCTCCGGGCTTTCAGCGTCCCTGCCAAGCACCGCGCTCGTGCAATGCAAGCACTGTTCAGGGCCACACGCTCGCGCTCGTAGCATCGGCTGCGTCTGGACCCAAGCTGAAACGAAGTATAGGAGCACTGTAGTATAAGGAATATTCACTGGCGGCCATATCTGCATGTGTGCTCGGCTGCAGAGCGTGTGCTCACAGCGAGCTTCCGCAGTTCTTTCGGAACGTGAATTGCGCACCATCAAGACTGCCGGTCTTAGCAGGCTATTAATGTGACCTCGTTCTAAGCATGGGCTCTAAACATCGCCCTAAAAAAATTAATTGGGTTGTGTGTACGTTTATACAGCCTAGAACTTGGTCTGCCTTCTAAGGGCGACGAGTCTCCCAGCTGTAGATGAGCAATTTAGCCAGTGCAGTACAACCGCTAGCCTGGGGTCTTTAACGTGCACCACGCAGTAGTGATACATGACCGCACGCCGATACGATGCTCATCCAGACCGAAACGGGCAGGGGCGGGAATTGAGCCCAGTATCCTGGGTTCTACAGCGCGAGCTTTCGCTCCACGTGCTCCGAGCTGGTGTGCGCTAGCCCACTCGGCCACCGATCCTCTAACATCGCCCTCAAATATGGCACCCAGTGAATACCCCCCATAGGAGAGACCCAAGGCCACGTGACCGCGTGCTCTGAATCCGAGTTGAGGGGATGAACAATACTCACATTTCTCGAACTTATTTGCCAAAAGCCATTGCTTAGAAAAAAAAAACAAAAAAACAAAGGCAGTTTATTCGGTTGTTAACGCGAGCCAGTGTATCTGAGTAGTATCTAGCGAAAATAAAAACAACGTTTCATGGCCCCTTTATTGACCACCACCGGCTTGTCGAAAGTTGAAGTGTTTTTCGAGCCACATGTCACTGAATTTTGTAAAAGGACCATTACTTTGAATAAAGCGCAGTCTTGTATTACTTGAGGAAAAAATTGGAACTGGCCGTTACTTAAAAGAGTAACCGCTACTTCTCCGATTACTTGAGATATTCAAAACTACAGTATTTTGCCAGTTTGAAAACGGATCTTTCGTACTGTCCATCATTTAATTAGAATCACGGAATTATAAACAACTTTTTGATAAACCATTCTCCTTTCGGTGATTTGGTTGAAGGATTTCTCGGAGAGAAACTTCAAACGAACAAATGGCGTCATAAGGATCGGGAAGGGAAAAAAGTAACGAATACGAATAATTTTATTACTCACCTACAAAGTAATCAAATTACTATTGTGATTACTTCCGAATAAATATGATCTATTGATTACGAAATTACGCTAAAAAGTTATCGATTGCAGGTAATTTAAATAATAAGTACCGTAGAAGTCTATAATATAAGTGTAATGAAATCAACGTATTGCTGTTACGCACCCTAGGTACTCAAAGGTATCCTCGGAAGTTTCCGGTGTCGGTATGCAGGCGTCCGCCATCGAAGAGTGGTTGTATTTATCATTATCTTTTCTGGAACAGATAGTTCAAGGGAACAGTCCAGAGGCCGGGATAGGTGTCGTTGGGGCACTTGTGCACCATGCAAGGCTTCTGAAAGCCGTAGTCGAGCGTGTACGGAAAGACCGGGGCGTCTTTTGGGCTGTCCCGCTTGTGGACCAGCGTGCAGTCGTAGTCGAAGTGACTGTGCAGCATCCGGAAACCGGCATCGCCCCCGGTGAAGAGGAAGGGACCCCGGAGACCCCTGATGTCTCGTGCGGGAACGTTGGCGTACTTCGCTACCATCGTCCTCTCGTCGACGACCTCGCGCTCCCATTTCTCCGTGTCCAGGCCATTCCAGTAGCTTCCATTTGTATCTGTCTGATGACTTGAAGAAGAAAACAAAGCAAAAAAAAACAAGAGAATTCGTCAGGATTGTTATCTTGTAGGATCTGGAGCTTTCGCTTGTTTGAGCGTTCAGGTCTCCACTCCTGCCCGTTTCCATCTAGATGAGCATCGTACCGGCGTGCGATCTTCTATCGCTACTACGTGATGCACGTCGGCAGTGGTAGCAGTATGGTACTGCTATCCTGGGATGCTAGTAGTATACTGCTGCTAGAACCCCATTGGCTTGCAGTGGTACTCTACTGGCTGAATTTTGCATCTACAGCGGAGGCAGCAGACGCCATTTGGGGCTGAATAACGTGCCGCTGTTTACACATGCATACATCACGGTTACTTTTAAAGCAGGGATTGCTTTTAAACAGAGCCACCAAACCTCAGAAATTTTCCACCCGCCCGTTGGTGTATTTCTCTGCTACATTTACCGGGGAAATAGACGTGACGTTATCTAAACACCAATTCAGCTTCTCTACTAAATTTAGTGGAAAATATAACGTCTCCTGACCTAAAAACTAATTCAGTTTCCTCGTCAAACTTAGAAGAGAAATCGATGTCACGTGGTCTATACACCAATTTAGTTTCCTCACTAAATTTAGCCGAATGAATTACGCCATGTGAGCGATATGCGAATTTAGTTTCTCCCGCTAAATTTAATGGGGGGAACTATTGTCAAACGTCCTGGACACCAATTCAGCTTTCCCGCAAATGTTTGCGGGGATATTGACGTCACTCGACCTATACACCAACTCAGTATCTTCCGCTAGATTTAGCGGGGAGATTTACGCCGCGTGACTTGATATCACGGGACGTGAATCGTCTACCTCAATTTAGCGGGAAAACTAATGAAACGCACGTTCTACTTATCACCCGAAACGAGTGTCCAATGTCTCCTGAACGTAATTGAAACGATCGCTCCTAAAAAAAGAAGCTCCGGCGTTTTTCTTTTTTTTTTAAAAGTTAGTCCGGGTTCATTTTTTACTATTCCTAGGCTTAACTCTTTCCGGCAAGCTGTTTGTTATCTCTAAATAAATTTAAAATAAATCTATTGAAAAAATGACAAATGCTCTTTGCCAAAAGCCCGTCTATGGGCAAGTTATGCCAAAAATCAGCATTCAAATTTTTCCGCGCGCTTCATTGTTGTGACGTAGCATCTATAGATTCCAAGCAACGTTGCTTGCAACCATCGTTACTAGATTAGGTCAGCTACGGAACTGCCCATAGACGCGGCTTGCACGAGCAGTACCAACACCTCCTAGACTAGGAAGGCCTCACTCAGTATGAGTAGTAGTAGTTACCATTTTATTGAAAAGGAAAACCTGAACAGTTGGCCACTCCTAAAAATGAGGGCCGTATATAAAGAGAGTTTGGACATTCAGTGGGAATTATAGGAGGCAAATGAGGAGGCGGCACGGGCCGAAAGCGGGCTGGTCATGTTCCAGGGCGTCTTCACAAATTCGAATGTGGCCAACCAGCAGTCGGAAATAATACCCTGGCGGTGGTCGCGAGAAACGCAATTAATAAATGCGTCGGAGTAACTCTCGGTGACTGAAAATATGGTGCATGTGATGTTTCAATTGCGGTCATCCAAAATTAGGGTGGAAGAGCGCGACTACACTCCGTTTCACGAGAACTTGGCGAACTGTGGAGGCTAAGGCCCCGCGATCCAGTAAGAGCGTCGGAGCGAGGCACGTGACCCGATCGTCACGGGAGCATTTGTATCACCACGCCAAATACGAGGCGCGAGGCCCGGACGAACTGACTGTCGTCTGCTAGCCAAGAGTCGTCTGCTCCAAAACCAACCAACCACGAATGAACGTCCACCGCAGCAACATTTCCGTTCGCCAGAATAGCCAGCACTTCGGGAACAGTTCAGTTCACGATGACAAGTATACGCTCAATTTAGCCGCGAATCTTTGACGGGTGCTAATGCCAGGGCACAGTGCGATGTTTTGAGCGGGAACGGCCGATTACACGGCTGCGATCGCCGGCGCTCGCCAACGGCCACGGTGCTGCATGGCGAAAAAATCGAACCGATACGGATGCGGCGTCACTTGTTGGATTTAAATATAGTTGAAACTCGTAAATATGTGAATATTTATTCTTTGTTCTTCATATCTTTTCGCTATAGATAGAATCGCGCGAGTTCAATTGCCGTTCAAAAAAAAAGAAAAGCCTAGAACTACTTTTTGTCGCGGAGGGTTTTGTTTCTGTAGCGGTAACCAGACCCCGGTGGCCTCGACCATGGAGTGTTATCACATGCCTTGCTCCGGCGCCCTTATTGGGCCGCGGGTGCCGCGGCCTCCACAGTTCGTCAAGGTATATCGTGAAACGGAGTATGGCGGAACGATCGACATAATCCGTACGCCAGGCGCCGAGGACCGGGAATCTGCCGTTCGAGCGGTCGCTCTGTCCAAGGAAAACAGAGTTCGAGCTGCACATTCGTTTCTTAGGTCTTTTCGCATGCTCATAATCAAAACATCACGTGCACAATGTCTTCAAGCATGAAGAGTTACTAAATTTAACCCATACGCTCCTTCTGAAACTGTTCCTCGCTACCACCGCTAGGGGATTCTTTTCGGCTGTTCCCCAAGAGAGCATGCTCAGCCCTCTATCTGCGTTTGGTGCACGCCCTGGCTTTGCCCCCCTTGCCCACTTCTCCTGTTGACCAAAATCTTCCTATTCACGGCTCTGGCCTCAGTGCTTGCGAAGCGGTATGCAAAGATTGCGGAGAGATAAGAGCATATGGCCCAAGGCGGCCGTTGGCGGTGGCGGCTCGCGGAGCGCCGCCGAACCGCCGACTGCGCATGCGTGGCTGTTCAAATCGGGAGGAGACGTCGGAGTTGTTCGCACTGTTTCATTGTTTTTCTCCACCCGTCGTCTGCCATGCCTTGTTTTAAAACGTACGTGCGCGCGTGTTTGTTCGATGGATCGGCACTCCGAACAAGTGTGCGCTACAGGATGTCGCGGCAGCTATAAAAACACCGAAAAAGTGCATGGGTTTAAGTTACCTCAGGACGGTGTCCTGCGGCAAGCGTGGACAAGAGCCATCCCGCGAGTGAATCTTTCTTGTGTCTCAACACAGCAGGATAAAAACTCCTCCCTGTTTCGATTCTCCGGGTCTTTTGTATGTACAGTTTCAGTCGGTTCCTCAAGTCTTCTGAGCTTTCCTCGAATCCCTTATATCGGTTGGCATCATGTCGGGCGTCATTCAAAAACGGCTCAATGTGCTCCGAGACCGTTAGTAGTATTTGGTTACGTTCGACAGCTTTCGTTGTGGACTTGAGATGCGACTGGTACTTTGACAGCCTGTTCAAACAGAGCCAGTGTAGCCGATATAATTCCCCTTGCGAACGGATATGACGTTGAGTGCTGTGTCATGTGGCCAGGTTAACGGATACTTCATTACACAATTTATTCTAATACTACGACTGGGAAACCGCAAATTTTCCTTCAGTTTTGTTTATGCTGTAAAGCACTTAAAAAAGAAAGGAAGCGCGTAAAAAGTCCCGTGTGTAAAAAGACGCGCATGTCTAAAACTGTTCACACGCGTGTTCGTGCACGAATAGATTTATCTCGACATCTGTGCTTCGTGTGACACGTGTGAACCAAAAAAAGTACTCACAAATTGCTGGCACTTATACGAAGGCAAAAATGTTTTTTCAGGTGTGCGAGCTTCACTTCACGGAGAGTGATATCCTTCGAGAGACGTCCGCTGCATTGAATTCACACAAAAAATTGATTTCTCAGGTTGTGTTTTTGCCCAGACTTACATAAAAGCAGATCCCATTGGCGATCACTATGTTTTGTACCAGGAGAGATGAGTCTTCGTCGAACTGATTGCTGCCAGACACAGATAAGTTTATGTGACGTGGCTTGTATATTAACACAGGTAATACATTTGCTACACCAATGTATCTACAATTCAGTTTTCAAGACTACATCACTTGCTAATAAGAAATCTTCATACTTTGTTGCAGGCGTGGGACGAACGACCCAATGGTTTTATCCTGTTAACGTTGTGGTGTAAGCTCAATCACTTTTATTGGAAGATAAATTTCGGAAGCTTGAATTGAGATATATGATAAAATGTCAAGATTTCTAACTGAAGGAAAACCCGGTAAACTCGTCATCAAAATTAATTAAAATCCTCGAATAAATATTTTGCACAAATAACAACTCTGGGCCAAAAGATACATCTGACTTCTAGTGGCTATTTAAATATCACCCCTTATTTTCAGGCAAGAATGCAGTTATTACATGTCTTTTCTACGTCACGTGTTTTGGTACTGTTATGTGAAATGCCGTTTTCAATCATTATTTATCATGTAATGCTTCCGAAGTATTTTTCATAAATAATCCATCTTGCGGGGATCATTACATCATTTACAATTACGTGCTTAAAAGTAAACCCTATCTATCTCTAGACATCGTTATACACCTACCCTGTTCTTCCATTTTACACCAATGATTTTATACAGCTATAATTTGCATGCCCATTACATTTTGCTTCCTAATCCAAATGTTGTGCATAGTTGGTATTTAAGGATTGAACACGTTTGCCTCAATAATAACTCGTTGCTATGACGGTAAACTCCCGCGTGCTGCCATGACGGCTGTCTCTTTTGGCCATCCGGAAAGAGAGGCTGAGGCCTTCCCAGTCTATGAGGTAATACTATAAACCCCTCCCCCCCCCCCCCCCATCCCTCGCTTCTCTCCCACTACGGTTCGCCTCCAGTCGTTCGACCCGCCATCGTTTTGGGGGAACGGCTGCAATGGTAACTGCAGCGTATTCGATGAGATACGTTTGCTTCGAAGGACAGCATCTAGATGGCGTTTCACCGTACGCTAGCCTATGCAACATAGTTTTGAAATAAAAAAGTACAGGAGGACACTTAAGACTGTTTACGTGCAGGAATACGAAAGCATTCTGTACACGCAGCCCATTCCTACAAGCAGCACGCCCCGCTGTTCTCCGCAGAGCCCGGCCGGGCGGCGCGACATGACTGAAAGCAGATCGTAGAACACGTGATACAGTAGTGCACAGGGAGAGGGAGTGGGACTTTCCCGCTCCACCTTCCACCCCCTCCGAGCCTCCGGCCACGTCTGACACGTGACCCGAAAGAGGGAAGAGAGGGACGGCCGTGAGCGCGCCACCCTCTCCCTTTAATAGCGCGCAAGTCGCAGCGCCATGGAGAGGTCTTCTCTGTGGGGTGGCGCTCCCTTCGAACTGTGACGCGTCGCAGCCAATGGGAATTTATTGCTCATTTTGCTGAGCCGGAGTTCAGGTGCCCGTTTCGCTCAGAAAGTGGTGAGACAATACAGGAACTGATTAGGATTTGTTTGGGTTTAAACTTCAGTAGGGACAAGTGGGTATAATATTTTTCAACGACTAGAAGGGGGAACCTTTGGAGATACAGAACACAGGAATAGATCACGTAGAAAGGTAGAAATATCTGGGAATATGATCAAGTGGGGAAGAAAGTATCTCAAAGAACATGAAGATATTATTATAAAGAAGGGAAACTAGATTCAGCTATTATCAAACGCAGGGCACTCTGAAACTATAATAGATATACATTCGTTAGGAGTTTATGGAAGGGAGTCATGGTGCCAAGGCTGTCATTTGGGGATGCGGTATTGTGTGTAAGGTCAGAAATTCAGGCAGGTTTAGAGACGCAGCAAAGGAGTGTGGGTAGGCTGGCATTGGGAGCACATGGAAATACACCAAATGAGGGAGTAAAGGGGGATATGGGTTGTTCATCTTTCTAAAGTAAAGAAGCGATCAGTAAAATAAAATTTGAACAAGGACTAGCTGAAATTGAGGATGCACATTGGTCAGGGAAATTGTAGAAGAATCTAAATGTGAAAAATCTAAACACACGAACCGAATCCGCAAGCTGAGATTTAAATACATTCAACTGGATGGTGCCGATCACAGCATATTACTAGAAAAGAGAGGAAAGAAAACTGAGGAAATTGCGGGAAGACAGAATGCAGGGAAATCAGCTTTAACAATATACAGGACACAAAAACAAGAAATAAAGAAGGGACAGTTGTATGATAATTCATTGAAGAGCGCATCGCTGTTTGAAGCTAGAACGGGGGTTGCTAGGAACGAATACATATAGGGCTAAATTCCAGGAAATAGGCACTCTATGCGACGTATGCAACCTCGAAACGGAAACTATAGAACATGTCATTTTAAGTTGCAGTAAGCTTCGTCCCACCCCTTTTTGTTTTGTTTTTTTTTTGGGGGGGGGGGGAGAGGGGGTGATTACGGATTTGGAGGGGGCACTGGGATTTGCAGCGTGGATGGACGAATGGATAGGGAAAGAATTGCGGTACCTAAGAGGAGATTGGAATATTGATGGAAAATATTCAGGGAGGGGTAAAAATACAGATAAAAATAAGCAATGGAAACACCTTTAAGGTGGGGGGAGGGTTGTGTTAGAACAAAATTTATACAAATCTTAAACAAGAAGGGATGACGAAATGTTAGGCTAGGTGGCGCAAGCTGCCGCCTGTTACAAAGGTTACAGCCATTACCATCCATACATCCATCCATTCCTCCATGCCACACCCCCGGAAGTGGAATTAAAACAATAATTACGAAAAACTTCGTGACGCCTTAAATTATGTGTTTGATGAGCATAACGAGGAGTCCCTTTGAGAGCAAGAGCAATAAGCCAAAAATCATCAAAAAATAATCATCGTCCTCAATATTAGGTAAAAGACCTCGACATTTCCAGTGCATAAATTGCAAATTATTCATTTATCTAAAAGGTAATATGTGAAATTAAAATGATAGAGGCAATGAAAAATTGAGAATACTAAAATAACGGTTATTTGGGAGAAACCACTGGCTTTTTCCTTTGGGCCTCGGAGTCTGCCACTCCATGTCATCCTGGTTGGATTCAACAGTAGGTGACTCGGAGGCTTCATCCATCACCTCCACTTATCGAGACGAGCCTTTACTTAAAGGTTTTGGCTAGCTCGTCGCACCGGGCGGCATGCCCCGACCACGACCAGCCGTAGAGGCATTAGAGGTGCTGGGCAGAGGTTCTTTGAACTCTGCCCGCTTGTGTACCTTGTACCTTGTACACCGCTTGTGTACCGGGGGCGCGGCACGAGGGTTGTGCCGCTCTTTGAAGGGGAGGTCCCCTCTGAGGAGGCTGGGCGAGGGTGTCGCCCTTTTTCCCCAGAAGAAGACCACGATGTGTGTACAGGCACAACAGTTGCCGGCCTGTGTAGAATCAGCGAAGCAGCCTGTGCACTCTTTCCAGGAGGGAGGCACTGCTGCCCCCGCCGGGGGTTTGGGGCCTTGAGGGCTGCCTCCAGAACCTCAGGTGAGATGTGGGTCCACTCAAAGCGCGACGTGAGACCCCTCTGTGCCACGTCGGCGTAAGATCTCTTCTGACATGAAGGAATACCGTTTCTGCTGCTTCGCTATAACTGAGATTTTCCTTGGCATTGATAACAAGAATACTTTGTTTTTGCTGTTAGATGGAACCGTTACAATAATAAGTAGGGTGTAGTTCACCGCAATTAGAGCAGTGGACCACATTCTCCTAAATGTCTAAGACATGATCATCACTGCCACACTTTGCACATGTCGCCTTTCGTCGACAGCTGCGGGTACTGTGACCAAAGCGCCGGCAACGGAAGCACCGCTGGGGGTCGGGAACGTAAGGGCGGATGTGGCAGTTGAGATATCTGGCCTTGATTGTTTTTGGCAGGGTATGCCTCTCAAAAGTAAGAATGACGTGTTTTGAAGGCATTTATTCGCCGCCCTTCCGAAACATAATTAGTCACTGTGACGACGCCGGCACCTTAGGGTGTTCCTCACTAGTGTGCAAGAAGTCGTCCACAAAGAGAACTCCAGGGATGGCGTGAAGTGCGCGATGAGGGCTTACCGATACTTTCACGTCAAGGATGGTGTTCAGCTTTAGGGGTTCTTTATTTTGTATTTTGATAATAACTTTCATTACGAGGTCTCCAAAGTGGAGTTTTTTAGCCTTGTAAAAAAATCCTGCAAGATGTTCAAGTACTTTGGCTAGAACGACTGGTAATAGCTAACACGGGTTTGTGCTCATCGAGAGAATAAACAATGAAAAACTAATTTGTAAAGGTTTCTACCTTATGTTATTTTTTAAAGTCTTGTGTTCAGGACAGCGCTTTCTAACGGCGTGCAATGAACGGAGGTTTGAAAAGGAGGGGCTCCGTAAGAGGGCAAAGAGTGCTCGGAATCCGCTGTGCACCACCCACCAGGGAGCCCAAAAGGGGTTAGGCAACGCACCATAACGAGAAGGGCCTTGCTGGACACGTTACTCTAACAGTGCTGCCAGGAAACTATACCCGCATGTGGGTGAAGACAGAGATTCATCCCCACCCATGGTTAGACCTTGCCGCCAAAGAAGATGAAAGTTGAAAGAAGAGGAGAAGGTGAGATAAGCCAAAGAGAGGAGGGGTGAAGGAGGGCGACTGAGTGAACCATCCTTGCCGGGCTTTAAGCGAGACACATGCGCGTCCAAACTGTCCGATTCGGTGTGCGAACCGCCGGAACGACGCCTCCGAGGGCGTGGTTTTCGTCGCACCGGAGCGTCGGATTCAGCCTCCGTCCGGCGACGGCGTGTCCGTCCACACTGGCAGATATCGCCGCACGGCTGTCCGATTTTGGGAGTGGCAGCAGCCAACGGCAGCAAGGATGGCGCGAAGGTCATGTTGTCACGTGACAATCGGCCCGACCGGGCGAGGAGGCGCTTCGGTGGTTCCACAGTTCGGCGAAACGGATATCCCTTACAACGCCTACACGCACATGTGGCGGTGCGCGGTGAAGGAGATGGACGCGAATTCTGCTTTCATGCGCGCAACAGAAGCGATCGCGCGTTATAGCAGCCGTGCCTTTCGTGGACCGATCGACCGTCGAAACCTGAATGTACTCTTTCACCTTACGATGGGAGAGCAGAGGACGCTACGAGCCATTCCACTGCCTGTGAGGCTACGTCAACTTCGAGAGACGCAGCAATGAGCGGTGGCGCGGTTAGCATCACGTGATTTAGCAGTGCCCGCTTCGCTGGGATGGCTTAAGGTCCGCCGGTGGTCCATCGCGATTAAGTGATGTTGAGCAGAAAAGTAACCTCACGTAAAATCTCTACACACGCACACTTTTAATAGAATGTAATAAAAATATGCTTAGTTTCAAAGCAAGAAAAACAAGAAGGGCGAGGGTAGTATTTTAGTTTTCATGGCTAGGTGGCGCGAGCTACCGCTCGTTATAAATATAGCCATTAGCATCATCCATCCATTCGGTAGAGGGATGTCTAAAACTGGGCGGAGTCTGAACGGGAGCGCACGTAACGACGCGTCGGAAGGCAGCGCGAACCGTCCGTGGCGGCGATTCGGAGCAGCCATCTTCCTACCTGCTCGCACGCCGACCGGCACAGTTTTGACGCGCATGTGTTTCGTGTAGGAGGACATTCGTCTGCGAGAATGAGCCGGGCGGCGTATTGCCCCATCGGTGCACCAGTGTACAAACCTACTCTGGGCTCCGTCTAAATCACCAGGCTGCCCTTTTTCCCAGACACGGGAAAGGCAACGCACGGTCAGGCGAGGGCAAACCCGCATGGCTCCGGTCCCTGGTGACGCCAACTAACCAAACAACAGGTCCTCAGTGGGTACAGAAAAACTGAAAACGTCAAACAGTTGTAGCGTGATAATATGAACAAACAAATTACCTGCTATTCATGTAGCAAACACGATCAATGCAAGTTAAACAATTCTTGCCTATCTTTTCCGACGAGTTCTCCATAAACCAAAAGAAAGTGTTTTAGATATGTAATAAATACATAGGACGATCTTTCTGGACACACAGTCCCTTTACACAGTCTATTTTTGTCACCTTTCTTGAGATCCCAAATGCGCGATCATATATATACGCGCATCTACTGCAAATGTTCGACCACTATTAGTAAGAGAACCTGAGTTTTCATAAAAACTTCCATTTAGAACCCTCGTGCAATCTTAGTCACTACGTAGAATCAATGTGCCTCAGTGCTGACGCTGATTCCTGTGCTCGTATGCTCACGGGTATTCGGTACGCTGACGGTGAAAATAGCCACAAACGCGCTACGAAATTAACTGTGAAGTGTTGTACATAATGATCGTAATGCAATTAGGCAGTAAATATAAGTTTCCGACTGCAATTTACGCACTAAGGCAAGAACACACGGTGAAACGAGGGAAATGACACAAATACAATGGATCCGCCAATACTCAGAGTGGAGAGCGGAGCGGAGCGACGAGTTGAAGCATTCCTAATGCCGCCCGCGTCACGCGATTCCAAGGTGGCCGCGCCCAGACGACGGACGGTGAAAAGGTCTATAAAAGCGAAGCCGTATCGTCAAACGCGTCACCGAGGAGCCACAAATGCCATCGGCGTCATATGAAAAATCCATTTGCCATGGAGGGCAAACAGGAGAAATTAATATGTTCCTATTGGTCATAAAAAGAGAGAAAAGATCGAATGTCGGGCACGAAGTCCTTATCTAATCGAGCAGCTCTTTCCTCCGTCCGTGTAGCACTCTTAAAAGGCACCCGTATCGCATTCCTGGAACGCCGGAAACCTTCGCGTTGTAATCAGAGGATGAACCTCCGGCAGGCTCTACGCCGCTCTTGCTAGGATGTTTAAGGTTGGCTGCCTCTGTTGCCACCCGTCCGGAGGGAAACCGATTCGCCTCCGGTTGAGGTAAATTTTGCATCGCTGCCCTCGAACCTGACCAATCTGTCCAACACAAAACAATCCGCCGAGTTATCCACTCGGAGCCGGAGACACCGGCGCGACGAACGGACCCAGCGGACCAACCAAGGCATCGCAGAAGGAGCAGCTAGTCATCACCGTTGAGAGGACGTCCAATAGTACATTGCAGACTTCACCAAGCGGTCCGCAGTGTTCCGGAAGGCACCTCTCCAGACGGGCAGAAATGCGTGGCGAAGGGAGCGGTGGAAACGCTGCAACCGTAGTGGATGAGCTCAGGAGATATCTGGGAGACCAGAATGGTTCGCTCCGGAATCAGACTACGCTCGTTACGACTTCGACAGTTCCACGCTAAGATCGACACCAGGGCTCTACAAACCGGAGCATAGCGGGTGCGACGTCCAGAGATGCAGGCCTCCGAGTTGCGCGTGCAGCGGGAACTGCCACCAGGAGGACTGGCGGTGGAGGACACGCCGCAGTTGGTGATGCTCACCTAATCAACCACACTATTCACCGAGGTAACATGCCGTTCTTCTACAAGCTTCTCAGTGGGGCTGACAGGAGGAACAAGGCGACGGGTTGCGACGTCTTGGTCACCTTCTTCGTTTCCGCCGACGTCGATTACGAGCTCGCCAACGAGCTGTACTTTTGTGGGCCACGAGATCGCTCTTCATACCATCAGGTGAGCCCGGCTGTACGTGTTTCGTTAGTTCTTTGAACGTGTTCACACAATATTTTACAGACGAACGGACCAACCGATAAAACCTCACGCGAGCATTCTGCATTATCTGCACAAAGCTATGCGAAGCGCCAGTTTGTCTGCTTCTTGCGCCGGTGGTTGAGGTGACGTCAGAACGCCGAGCTCTAACTGGCTTCGATTAGAGGGACAGGGAGTAGCCTTCGAGGCAGCTAGCATTGGAGCTGTACTGGCTGTACCCGTATATCCTTCCAATCAATTTAAACCGAAGAGCAAGTCGTCTGCTTCTTGCGCATGGGTTGTGGTGACGTCAGAACGACGCCGAGTTCTGATTGGCTTTGATTAGAAGGATAGTGGGTAGACCGCAATGCCAGATGTCTTGAGGTCTGCCCACTATGTTTTTCTATCAACCAATAAGAGCTCGGCGTTCTGTCATCATGCGCAACCCATCTGCCAGATGCAGATGAACACTTGCGCTCCGCATAGTCAGACCCCAGCCAACGCTACTATCTGATAAAGCCAATCAAGTCGCATCACAGTGCATCGTGTACGGCACTCGTCGTCTTTGTGCGTCTCGCTATGGTCTGCTAAACCAATCACGAGCAGACAACCGCAGGACAGCACGTCGCATTTACTGCTCGTGATTAGTTTAGCCAGGGATATAAAGCTCGCAAGGTCGACGAGCGCCATGATGACACAGGTTGTTTGCGCTGTGTGATTGGTTGGATGGATGGATGTTAATGGCTATAACTTTTGTAACGGGCGGTAGCTTGCGCCACCTAGCCTATGCGATCGTACAGTGTTGGCTGCGGTCGGACTTAATCTAGAACGGAGTATAGATTAAAGGGAAACTGAAGCGGTTCTGTATCTGAGGAAAAACATTAAATCGTCTTCATTTGGCTTGAGGGATCCCAAATACGAGTTTTTTTTCTTCTTCAATTTGGTGCATGGAGGCTGCAGAAAATCATTTTCAAGGCACCACTGAAGTCTCTCCTTCTCTGATCGTGACGTCATATTAGAAAATAAATAATAATTGGGGTTGTGGGGATATTTATACAGCGTGTAGTTGGTCAGCTACTTCAAAGTTGCGACGAGTCACACGCTGTAGATGGACAATTTAGCCAGTGTAGTACAACCGCTAGGCTGGGGTTTTAACGTGCACCACGCACTAAACAAAAAAACGCACACACGACCGCACGCCGGTACGATGCTCATCGAGATTGAGAACGGGCAGGGTAGGGATTGAGCTCCAGGATCCCTGGGTTCTGCAGCGCGAGCTTTCGCTCCGCGTGCTCCGAGCTGGTGTGCGCTATCCCCTCGGCCATCTATCCCCGTCATATTAGGAGTTTTCGGAATATCCGCTCTCGCATCTTAGAGCCTATCAAAGCTATGCATGCGGAATCTTGCTATTTTCGGAAAGGTAAAAAATGAAAGTCACGACTGGTGTCAGTGCGAGAGGAATATACGTGGTACGTGGCAAGCTTGCAAGCGGCGCGCGCTGCCCACACGGGCGACACGCGCTTGGCGGCTGAAAGATCCTGGTATGACGTCACGACTGGTCGGAGGATTTTCGTGTTTGCTTGCGTTTAGATGCATCTTCAGGGGAGACGAACATGATAGAAAGATTGACAGGATAAAGATATTCTAGAATTAACCTCTAACTCGTTTTAGAGCGCAGCGCTTAGGCGCCCTTTTCCGGCGAGCGTCAGTGTCGGCGTCGCCGTCGCCGTCGAGCGTAACCGCGCGGTGCATTATGGGAAATGTCCCATAATGCACTGCGCGAGAAGGAGGGGGAGGAGGGAGGATGAGGAGGGGGAGGAGGAGGGGAAGGGGGAAGAGAAGAGATAGGGGAGGAGGAGGGAGGGGAGGAGCTTGGAGGATGAGGGGAGGAGGGGGAGGTGAAGGAGGAGGAGGAGGAGGGGGAGGGAAGAGGAGGGAGGAGGGTATATCCTCCCTTAGTGCCCTTCCCTCCTCCTCTCAAGAGCTGCGCTCTAATTCGGCGTTACAGGGTGTTGTAAACGTCTTTCACATTTTTTTAAGGACCTTTTTTACTTTTCTTTTTTATAAAAATAAGAAAATATTGCGCGTTCTATTCATAATCAACCCTATTGCAATACACAATTCTGAGAATTTATCGCTGAAAACTATCTGTATTGCTAAATGTCAGCTACAGCTCTATGCTAATATTGCTTGTTGCAGACGAGAATCAGTGCCAGCTTCATACAATTCCCAATTTGAGATAGTGTACTGAGACTGCTATAATAAGCAAAGATTAAAATTTGTTTCACTGTCCTTTTGAGACGCCTTCTTTTAACGTGAATACGAAGAGTTCACTTTGAACAATATAGTTACGAAAATATCTTATTTTCTATATGAATGCGAAGAGTATGCCTTAATCACTATTGTAAACCGAAGTTGAAGAAAAGATAAGATTACTGGTCTTTAACAAAAAGTTTAGTCGTAAGTACAATGGTTACTTATAGCTTCAAAATTGCTTCACAGACTATATTAAGCTCAATTTTTCCCTCTCTTCCAATCCCCAAGCAACCGAGACGACCCTGACTTCTGGAGGTCCCTGAGCCCGGAACAATGGGGGCGCGAAGTCGCCGACCAGCGGAAGATGCTGAAGGCGTTCGGCAACATCGCAGAACGCGACGTGAAGGGTTTCAGTGGTCCTTTCCTCAACACCGGCGGAGACAAGGGGTTCAAGGCGCTCCAAAGCAACGCAGTCGAGTACGACAACTCGCTCGTCCACCTGAGGCGTCGCGGTGAAGACCGTCCGCTGTATCCTTACACCCTGGACCACGGATTCAAGATGCCGTGCGTCGTCGAACCCTGTCCTCAAGACCGCTATCCTGGACTCTGGGTCTTTCCCGTCAACGTGTACCTCAAGAGCGAAGTCGTCGACGGGCAAGACCGCGAGGTACCCTGTCCCATCGGAGACGCATGCGAGCCGCAGCCGACCACCACCGACGACACGCTCCATTACCTGAGGTAATGTTCCTCCTTGAACCCCGTCTTGCCATAGGCACTGACAACTTAAAAACCTTCACACTTCTTTCTTCGGGATTCGTTCTTCGGCGTCGTGGTCGAATAATAATGCCGCGATCTGATAGGCTGCGGAGACGCAAGCATGTTTGCTTCACACACACGTTTGATTTAAACGTGAATGCAGAGTGCTTTTGCATGGCCAACCTGACACGACCATCATTCAAGCAGAAAACATGGATCAGACTGTCTGCAGACGGTCTTTTGCATAACGTATTAACAGTGTGACAGCGGCGTTAGGTTGTAGGTGACTATATATTGCGACAAAATAGTAAACCCTATGGTCACTGACGGGACAAGAAGCACAGGGCGTCTATTCTGAATGCCTCCAGAATACATTCGTTGCCTTCCGTCGTGTGTTGACTGCTCGTGCGGTCTCGAAGCTCAAAAGATGCCGAAGTGTAATTCAACATAGCCTTCTATTATCTATATACTGACAAAGCCTGGCAGATCGCCACGAGAAGCGGGCGCCGAAATGCAAAAGGTGGAGCGGCGGACAACGGATGAAAGGAGAGCCACGTGACTGGCGCCCCGCTGCGGTGATACGCCGAAACACACTTCGCCCGAGCGAACGAGTGTGTTTCGGGTCCTCGCCGCTGCAAAAGGTGTGCGCTGACGTCCAGGTTCCCCGATAAATGGCTCTTTGATGCCCTGTGCTACCAAATCCTCGCGCTCCAAATCTGCGACCGGGCACTCTATGGCTCCGTCGTCGAACTGCCAGGCTTTGTGAGTATAGAGTAGGCTATGAATTCAAGATAGGAACCTCACGCTAGAGGGAAACACTTGAAAAACCTCTCTGAGGTTGTCATGTCGGTGAATTTACTCGCCTGATACGCTGGATATATCCTTTCGCGGAAGCTCTCGTTGCGGTTGTGATTGACGTCACTGCTCGCCAAATATAGACTCAAATTGCATGTACAGAGGTGTAGACAGCGGAGAGATAGCCTGCCTTAAAAACGGGCCTGCAGGTGTCGCCGCTGTGGACGGGCGATTCGGCTAGTTAAGTTTGGCTGCTAACCTGAGGTCTTTAAGAGGCATATCGCGGCAGTTATCATCTTTCAGGCCTGAACAGGCTGAGGCAGAGGTCGAACCCAGGGGAACATGTTTTGTGAACATGTTAGTGAACAAACGCGAATGGCTATGAGTTCTAATATTGGGTTTTACGTCCAGATGTAATCCTTTCTTCCGACGAGTTTTCGAACATGTCCCTTTTGTAGAATGCCGCATCTACTGCCTTAGGTGCGACTAATATCTCACATTTTTACGACTAAAAGATGCCAGTCGTTGGAAGCGATGGACATTGCGTTAGGATTTTAAGAATAATGACGGAATCAAGGACACTTTAACATCTTACTTCTCTTCGAAGGATTTATGCAGTGGCTATGATTGCAGTGTTGTACTGTCATGGACGTAGCCAGCGATGCCGGAGGAGCGTGCGGTCTCTTGTCAACCGTCAGATACCGCGGAAGCGCCACTTTCGTTCAAGCGCCCACTCTTAACATTCCCAAGACTTCGAAATTCTGTAAATTAAACGTTAAGCACTCGATTTGACCGCAGGAGCGCCCATGTCTGGATTATCCAAGTTTTCAGTGAAAGCGGGGTGGGAGCTACCCCGGTTTATTACGGTATGCCTCGCGCGTGACGCTGGCGGCGATAGGGAACACGTTCTCACAGAGCGCCCGCCGGTTGCAAGATTACAAGCTATATCATCGAACCCGCTACTTGACCTCACGATTCTTGACAGCGCTGTGCCCGGCTGTGCTGCTCATTGCCGCACATTGACAGACCCCAACCTCGCTTAACCGACCAACACTAAGAATAACGAAGGCCCGCGATCTTCCTCCTCTTCCCCCATAGAGCTTCATCCCAGTCGGATGTCGCCAACCCAGCGACTGGACGCAAGGGTCCAGCCGAACTCTGACGCAGCGCTCGTGTTCGATCTGTGTTTCTGCTCTCGATCTCACTGCAGGAGGACTTCGAAATTCTGTAGCGCACAAGCTTCGATTCTTCGAGGTGGTGTTGAAACCGCCCCGCTCTCGGCAGGACTGATATTGTACGGTGTGCAAGTTTGTCTGCGCCTTGCGTACCGCCCAAACGCACCCACGTGGTTTTGTTTTCCCCCGACCTCAACCATTGACAGTGCGCGCTTGATTGCCTCGTCATCGAGCGTTCAATACCTGGGCGTTCTTTATGTTGCCCTTTGATTGTCGTTCTCCTCCTTGCATTCCGATACACTAAAGATGCATTTTGGAACACTTGCTCGCCGTATATACCTACTGCTGCCGGCATTACGCGCGCAAGTGGTCCGAGGCCACAGTTTCCTGTTGCTGCGCTGGCTTCTTCCAGAACTGTACGTGAAAGCTGCGCACAAATGTACCACATCATCAATTACGTTGATTTGTTATAAGACTTTCCAATCTCACTCATTACAAAGAAGTGCGTCCATTGAAACTCAAGCGTGACATGCAGATCTTTGACAGAGCCACTCTTTGGTTAAATGTCAATTGGAGCCACTAAAGGCGAATTCGGCTGGTCAATCGCCGGCAACTTATTTTGCCGGAAAACCGGCAATAGCGTTCGCGTGGTCAGTTTCGCGGCCGGCACGCACCGTTCGGGTGGTGGTTCTCCGGCAAGCAACGGCAACTTTCCGGCGCTTATTGTGCTCGAGCCCCGAACGGCCGGGCAAGCGGGCGCCAGCCTGTATTCGGTGTCGTCACCTCTGAAATAGGAGAGGAGATCAGTGAGGAAAAATGAGCGAAAGACCGAAACTGATTTGGAGTCGCTTTAGCAGCCAATACTCGAGTCAATCCCAGCCGTTGGGACACATGTCACGGTGGCGACAGCCTCTCGCTAGAGGTTGTCTTGTCTTGCGGGCAAGCGGCAAAGTAAACTGCCACCGTCTCCCGTTTCATTTTCGGGTGCCGAGGGTCACGTGGTGTGCCGGCGGCGCGCTTCTGGTTCCCGTGTGCCGCCGGCTCGGTCTAGCCGGCAATTGACCGCCCGAATTCGCCATAAGTATGATATGCTCCAAAGTAACGACACTCCGAGCCATCTGGGTGCTTAAAAACGTGGTTGCCAGTTACCTGAAACTTTGTATGGAATCGCAGAGAACGTTTTTTCTTTTCTAGAAAATGTTAAAAACAGTCCGCGAGGAAGGAAAACGATATCGGCTTTGCTTCCCAAAACCATGTCTAAATCAGAGGAAGTTACATTGCTGAATCGAAACGATCGCCAACTGCACCCGCTCTGCACTGAGCACCAAGATGGCGGCGCCCAGAAGAAAATCGGGGAGAGGAGTGTCGCTACTCTAAGCCTATATCTAGTTGCTCTAGTGCAAACAATTCCCGGAAACAACAGCAACAACAACGACTGAATTCCAATCATTGTACCCGATGCAGGTCTCACTTTGAGCAGCACTACAACACGAACAGGGCACCGTTCCAGCTTTCCCTGAGTGAAGAGTGGCTGAAGGATCCCGCGCGCCAGGAGGGCTACATGGCTTTCGTGGAATGGCTACTGCAGAAGGAAGACGTCCACCTGGTTACTATGTCCCAGGCCCTCGAGTTCATGAGGAATCCGGTGCCTCTGAGCAGCTACAACCAGCGTCAATGCGAAAGGCACGACGATAGGACACCCTGTTCCAACCCGACGTCGTGTTTGTACCCTTCCACTCCACTGGGCAACTTCCGGTTCATGAACACTTGCTCGGGTCCTTGCCCGCCAAACTTTCCGTGGCTGAAGAACCCTCTTGGACATTGAACGCGAGTCTACCGGTCTGATCGTTCCAGCGTTCAAAAGGCACGTTTGCATTTGATGATGAATGTATTTGTAGATGGTATTTTTCCCGGAGATGCTTCAACCCTCATGCCTCCTAGAGAGGCAGTTGCTACTGTTGGAAAACAATAAAGCTGCAACAGTCGGAAGCAAATATGCTAGTTGGTACACGGAGAGCCAGGTAGACAAGGACAACAGAGGACATCACAACGCGCTTCTGGTGTTTTCTCTCCTTGTATATCGTGGCACTCTCTGAGGCAGGGATCGATGACCTTTTTCTGCAGCATGCCGAATCGCCGCAAAGCAGAGAGGAAGCGGAGGGGGTACCGGAAAATATAAGACAGGCAGGATGCTTCACAAAACGCTTTCCCAATCGCTCCCGCAAAAAGTACGCATCGCACAGAATAACGGTTGATGTCGCATTGACCTGTGTCAAAAGACCCATTTAAGAAAATTAAAAGCGTTCTACATACTTATTTATTAATTACTCTTCAGTAATTTACTTCCATATTGCCATATCAAAAGGCACGGCATTAATTGGAAACTTTCTGGTCATCATCGAAAGCCACCAAATCAATGCATTTTGCAGAAAGGTATGGCGCGGGCAGTATCTATTACGGTGTTTCGAGAAAAAAAAGGACACAATTTGGACGCGTTTCTGTTTCAGTCTTTTATTGGAGCGCATGCGTCCGGGTGCCATGGCAAGAAGCACCTTATTTATTCATCTCTTTTTTTTTCTGACACAGTTGCGTTTTTTAGCCGGCGGAGGCGCTGTCGGCAGTGACCGCTCGGACGCGCGCCAATGAGACATTCAAATTCAAATTCAAATTCAAATTCGTTTATTTTGCCACAGACAGTGCATTTGTGACAGGGGAGCTGGAAAAAAGCTGCAGGCCTGCAGCTTGACGAGTCCCAGCGCCTCAGATTAAGGTAAGAGCGGCACTGGCACGTACAGACAAAAAAGAACGAATATGCGCACACATACATTTGCATACACCTACACAGAAGATAAACACAAGAAAAACATAAAGAATTCAACTTCGCAATCAACAGTATACAAAAAAGTGGTGGTTACGTATTATAAAGCTTCTTGAATGGAACGATGACTAACAGAGTGCATTTCAATATCACGGGAAAACAGGGTGTTTAATAAAAGTGGTAATTGGTGGCGATATCTTTGTAGACCAAAATTTGTCCTTGAAAAGGGAATACGCCAGGGGGCCTACGTCGTGATGGGTATACAGACTCGTTTGCTTTTAGATTACCAAGATCTAAAGAAATGACATTATTTTCCCTTACGGATCGTTGATAATTAGCTATCAGTCTATGTGCATACAAATTGGTTATATCAATGACTTTATGTGTTTCAAAAAGAGGAAGGTAATGATAGTCACGTGGAACATGTTCGATTATCCTAAGTGCCTTTTTCTGTAATAGGCGTAACCTGTCAATGTTGCCCTTTGTAGTCGAACCCCATACCAGGTGGGAGTAGCAGAGCACAGGGTAAAACAACGCATTCTAAATTAGTTTTTTAATATTTACCGGAATTATATGCCTGAATTTATTCATTATTCCGACAACTTTGCATAGTTTTTTTATGAATATAGGTAACATGATTATTCCAAGACATGTGACGAGAAAATATTACCCCCAACGTCTTTATACTATCAACGCACTCTATCGCACACTCCCCTAAAAACAAATCGCGTGACAACCTAATGCGTGATCCTGGACACTGAAATAAAACTGCCTTTGTTTTTGATGTGTTGATAACAAGGGAATTCATAACTGCCAATGATTTTAATTTATTTAAAAAATAATTCGCTTTGAAAGTGAGCACCCCTTCTCTAGAATAATAAAAAAATATGCTGGTGTCATCCGCGTATATAATAAATTTAACAGACGTTTCAATATTTACAATATCATTAACATAAATGATAAACAATAGTGGGCCTAAAATACTTCCCTGAGGGACCCCGGAACTAATGCGCTGCGTAGAAGATATGTTATTATTAATTTGAACGTATTGGGAACGGTTCTGTAAATAGGATGAATTGAGTGATAACCAAACTCCTCGAATACCATAACTATCTAACTTATCAACAAGAGTTCTGTGATTTATCCGGTCAAATGCTTTACTGAAATCTACAAAGATCCCCAACGTGAAAAGTTTACTCTCGACATTTTCTAATATTGTCTGTTTTTGTACTAATAAAGCAGTTTGCGTAGACCTACACCTTCTGAAACCGAATTGCGAGTCCGTCAACACAGAATATTTTTCGAAAAAGGTTAATATTCGATAATATATTATCTTTTCTATTGGTTTCGTAAATACAGGAAGAATAGATATGGGGCGATAATTACTCATGTCATTTTTATCCCCGCCTTTATAGAGGACAGAAACTTTAGCAACTTGCATGCTTTTAGGAATTACACTAGATGATAATATGAGATTATACAAATGAGTTATGCGTGGTAATATCAGATCTAGTACAAATTTAACGGGTTTGATTAAGAGGTCATCACAGTCACGACTACGGCTATTTTTCACATTTATAAACACCGAAAATACTTCTGCAGTATCCAATGGATTCAAAAACTTAGTTTCGCTAGTGCGAGGGATGTTATCTTTGGCATTACTATTATAAGTGCTATTCCCGACACTCACAAAGTAATCATTGAATTTATCTGCAAGTTCACTACCGGGAATAATTTCATTGTTTATTGCCATGTTAACGATGGCTTTATCTTGAGATTGGCTACGCAGAAGAGAATGCAGTTGCTTCCAGACAATATCGGGCTGCCTTAAACAGGATAAGTCGAATTTAGCCGCGTAATAAAGCTGTCTAGCTTGTCTTAATTGAGTGTTAACAAATTTTCTGAACTTTTTGAATTGGCGTAATTTTTCTTCATCTCGTGTTTTCACAAAAGAGTCATAAAGCACGTTTTTCTTTTTAATGAGTTTCAAAAGGTGACCATTTACCCACGGCTTCCTAGCTTTCTTGTTTGGACGGAAGCATTTGATTGGTAATGAGGTGCAGTAAGCATTTTTGAAAGTACTTATAAAAACATCGTAGCACTCATCAGCATCTGTAGAATTAAGCATAGGACTCCAGTCTATATTGCTGATTGTCTATCTAAATTCTTCGAGTGTCCTAGAACTTATGCCTTGTGACATTGTTTAAAAGTTTGGAACTGTGCTATCTGACATATTCTTATTGATAAACATGATTATTGGAAGGTGATCGCTGATCCCATTACTAAGCGCACCAGCACTAATATAATTTTCATCATGATTAGTTAGAAATAGATCAAGCAATGTCGATGTTGTGCATGTGACGCGTGTTGGAGGAATAATTACATTGGAAATATTGTTTGAAGTCAATAAACTAACAAAATCATCTTTAAGATGAGAATCTTCAAGCATATTTATATTAAAATCACCACCCAGAAACAAGAAGCACCTCTCTTGATTAGCAAAACAAAACAACGCTTCTAACAACTGCATGAAACTCGAAACATTACCATTTGGAGGACGATATAGAACAGAGTAAATATGATTTCCTTTTTTAACACAAAGTATTTCATAATCTAGGGTCACAATAGAATAATTACTGAGTATTTCGAAACCAGAGGCACGAGTTTGCAATGAAACACCACCACCGCGGCTATAACAGCGGTTTAAAAGGAATGAGTGTTTAAAAGCGGTTCAAAAGAAATGAGAACAAAAAAATTATCATCATCTCTATACCACGTTTCAGTCATCATGACCACATCAAAAGAAGTTTGGAATGAGTGAAAAAACAATGAAAGATCATCTTCTTTTAATCTGGCGGATTGAACACTGAAATGAAATAAACTCAACGATCTAGTTGTCTGCTTTTTATGAAGGTATTTAAACACTCTACCGTCAGATCACCTAGGTTTTGAACCATGGTAGTAAAAAGGGAACAGTAAAAGGAGACACGTCAGCAGTATTTAGCGGATCTTATCAAAATCTCCAGAGTCAGAAATAGTAATGACAGGGTTCCCATCCGCTTTCCTTGCAAATATTTTAGAGTTACGTATCCAAACATATCGCCACTGGTGCTCACGTTTCTTTGAGAACGCCATTCCTAGCAGTTTTTTCAGGGCGGGGCACAAGTGTTCATTTACATAGACAGGCGATGTTTCAGGCAGTCCGAAATCTTGGCAAGTAATCCTTTTTTTCTTTGCCTTATCGAGAACAGAGTCTCGTTTTTGTCGCCGCTGAAATTGCACTATCACGTTGCTCTTTGTCGTATCTCTCGTGAGAACACGATGACATGCTTCTATATCAGAAAGGGCGATCTGCTCTCCGATGAGGTCACCAAGTTTAAATGTCAGATCATTCACGTTATCAGTTTCAGTTTTAGGTATTCCTTTTACCTCGATGTTGTAGCGTCGCGAATACTGCTCGCACTGAACAAGTCTGCAGTTCATTTTCTTTCAGTAGTCCGGCCATCATGCCACATCTTTGGCTAAGTTCAGCATTTTCTTTTTTTGAGAACGGCGTTCTCACTTATAACAGACTGGAGCTTCAGCTCAATTTCTTCGAACTCATTGTTCATGAAATTCATCCCATTGCTTATGCTTTTTTAACATTATCTGGGGCTCTAATCTGGATGACCTTGGCGTCGGCCAATCACGGAGGTCGAATCGTTCGTCGACTTTCTCACCAAGCGTGTAGATTAGAGACCCTGGTCGAACGCGTCGCAGTGTTCGCCGCGCTGTATGTCATCACGTAAAGAATATATACATATATATATATCTTACATCATGATGTCGAGACACACGTGTTCAGCAATCGTTACGCCACCATTCATTTTCGTTTATCTACAGGGTGTCACGAAAGAAATTTACACGGTCTTTTTTACCGCAAAAATAAACTAGGCATCGCCGAACGCTCATTCTCCGTCCAAAGGTAGAGCTAGAGGTCACAACGAGATGCCAAAGTTTCAGCCCGATCCGATAACTTAATCAAAAGTTATAAGTGATTTTCTGAGAATTTCAAGGGGAAAATGGCGGCCGACGGAGTTTTCAAACACATGGGGCTCTATGGCAGCAGAAACCGAAAACGGGCAAAAATGGGCTCCATTTTCCCATTGAAATTTTCGGAAAATCACTTATAACTATTTGATTAAGTTATCGGATCGGGCTGAAACTTTGGCATCTCGTTGTGACCTCTAGCTCTACCTTGGGGCGGAGAATAAGCGTTCGGCGATGCCTAGTTTATTTTTGCTGTAAGAAAGACCGTGTAAATTTTCTTTGTGACACCCTGTATTTTCCCGTCGTCTGCGATTGCCACTCCGCTATCGAAACTCTCGACAATTTTCGCATTCATATCCGATGACTGCAGACGGCATACCTGGCTGAGCCAGATAGGAGCGTGGCCAGGAGCAATAGCCGATTGACGATTGCATGATAACATATAGGGCGCGACGCGAGGATTTCCCTCGGTGAAGTTCGCGCTCCATTTATGATGTGTCACGCGCAGCTTTACGGTTCTATACCTCGTTTCAGCTCAAGTGCAATCGCAGTCGACCGCTACGATCTGGTGGGACCAAACTTACAGCGTCAAAAACGTACTAAAAATGGTGTTCGTCATGTTTCCGTACACGCTCTATCATCGCTCAAGCAATCACGTACAGGAAAGGCCCAGTGGCCCTCGCTTTTGACACAATTTGATTGGTCCTATCACCTCGAAGCGTTGAGTGCGTTTGCTCGCGAATTTAAACGAGGTATATAGGACCTCTACTTGAACAGCTAAACAATCTTCTGGTTGGCGACCACAGACTATCCCGAACTTTGCTTTCGCAAAAACGATGGAGGTAAATAATATGAAACGTAAGCTTTGAAAAAAATATATAGGCATTTTTATAGCGATAGCTTGCATGTCTATCGCTGTTTTTATAGCGACCCTCACATACAGCGATACACACGCTGAGAGAATTATCTGCGAACACGCCTTAATCCTGTTCGAAGAGCATGTTTACTTCACACATATATACAGACTGTTTTTCGAAACGCGGGCCAAATTGCTACTGCAAAAACTACGCATCACACAGGAAAAATAAAATAAAAAAAGGATGATGCCGTTCCGTTTTGTGCGAAAGAGCTTAGTAAGAATTTTTTTACGTTCAGTATAAACGAGTAATTAATTACTTTTTAGCAAATAACGTATTAATTAATGATTTTAGAAGTACGGTTTTAAATAACAACGAGATGCGAGTAGTCGAAAACTACCAAATCCACTCGCAACAAAATGATACAAGAAGGGACGCGCAGCATCTAACTGTGTTCCGAAAAAGTACTCAATTGCGCGTTTCTAGGTTTCCGTCTCTTATCGAAGCGAATCTCCCTTACTGCAATGCCTCCCCGTGGCCAAAACCCGCAACGTGCACACGCCCGCCACGCATCGGAGGCAAAGTGGCTGTGCGCCTTCATAGCGGCACCAACGTTCAAAATGTTAAAAAAGCAAACCTCACGCGGCAGTCCGGGGGCTTTGTTCCCTAGCCTCTTCCGCGTACGATCCGGGAATGCGCACGCTTGTTGCGCGTTTTTGGGCCACGGGGAGCGCAATGGACCTTTTTCCAGTAAGCTTCCGCGCCCTCTCCTGGCATTGCTTGTCCCGCCGTCGCCCCGCTGTGAATGAGTATAGGATCGACTCGGAACTCTGCCCTCGCAAAGACTGGCGTGTCACTATTTTTGCGAGGCAGAGTTCCGGTTGACTAACATCAGAGTTCCAGTTGACTAACATATTGAGCAAATATCTATGCGAGTATTTCGTCCTTTTTTGGCCATTCTTGTTTGAGCAAGACGCTACTAGGGGGCATAAAGGCAACGAAGGTCAATACAGCGGCACGATGCCAATGTATTCTGAAGGGCCACGGTGGCATGTTGGGCGGCCCTTCATTTGTTGTTCAAATACAACTTTGCAGACGGCGCTCGTTAGTAGAAAATATCAATTTCTGGCACGGAGATGCGCTCCGATGAGAAACCAAACCTAGAAACGCGTCCGAATTGGGATTTTTGTGTCTCGAATCGCCATAAAATAGCGCGAGTGCCTCATGTTCATTGTAATGTGGGTGGATTTAGGTAGTTTTCGATGATTCGCACAAAGCTCCCAATGGGAGCTGTACCTTTGAAATTAATCATTACAAATTTTATTACTGAAAAGTGATTAATTAACTTTTATAGTGACGAATAATAATTTCCTTCGTGTATCCTTTGGCAGAGACAACTTCGGCATCAACTCTTTTCACTCTGCGATACGTAGTTTTCGCAAAAACGATTTGGTCCGCGTTTCCAAAAAACAACAAAACAAACAATGTATATGATTCAAATATGACTGCCGACAGTCTGCGCGTCAGCAGTGTGGTAGGACTGTCATATGAGAAAGAAATACGTCTTCAACAGTGACTGAAGAGCGTCTTTTTTATGACATAATAGAATTGTGACCACGGCTTTAACCAATCGCTAATGCATTTACTCAACTGACCAATGTACTGTGAGACATTGGAAATGAGAAAAATGTTTAATGAATGAAAATAAAGGGAATACTAAGGGGATGGCTGAGTCAAGGCTAATGGCTCGTCATGGCGTGGCGTTCTTCTACTTCTTCGTCTTTCCCTATCTCTGAGGCCATATGAGGCACGTTAGGTGCTGTGGGCAGGCACGCTGCTCACATCCGAACTAGGCTTGGCATGGAAAACGGAGCTTGGTATTTGGAGCCGAGTCCAAAAGGGCGAAATTCGAGGGGACTGAGTCCGAGAGAACGAACGGGGTCCGGCCGGGTCTCTTATGTAGTCCGTCTCGGGCTCTCTTGTTGCATTAAAATCATTACAGGGACAAAACGTAGTCCTGTAGTCGTTTCGGTTGTGTCCGATGGCGCTGGGGTCTCTCAGGTCTGTTGGGTGGGATGTGTAGTTAGGTTCGTTCAAAAGAAAGCGGCAGACTCAGCAGGATCTTGAGTGGATGTCTGGTCCTCAGCAGTAGGAACGGACAGGATTGGATCAAAACAGGGTGGCCAGTATTTTTTTATCTGGCTTATATGAGCAACTGGAACGTCAGGTGCGGGCGTTGTGGAGTTTGTTACGCGGGGCTAGCTTGTCAGATCCTTGTAGTAAAGGTTGTTGTCGTCTTATCCTATACAAAATCCCCAATGGTAGAAGGATGGATTTTTATGTGATCTGTCATATATTGTTTTCCGAGCTTCCTGAGCTTGTTCGGAATTACACAGTGCTTGACTTCGCAGGTTGGGAAGTGTAGAAGCCTATCGCTGATGTCAGAGGCTTGGTGCGGGTGCACTTTCTGTCGCGGAGGTTTTGGTATAAACCCAAACAAAAGCTCAAAAGGATAAAAAAACGGTGCTTCGGTGGCGCGTGGTGTTTACTGCGAAAGCAGCTTACTTCTATTTTTGTCACCCAAAGTGACTGGTCACCATTGCAGAGTTGCGAAGTACTGTCGCAAGAGTTCCATTAGCTCGTTCAACAAGTCCGTTGCTCGCTGCACGATATGCTTTTGAAAAGCGCATGTTCCTACCATGCAAGCAGATAAAGATCTGGAATTGGTGCGACGCAAATGACTTGGCATGATCGGAGAGGCGGTCGTCAAGAGCTCCGAATATGTAGAAGAGTGAGTGCAGATGTCTAAGCGCATCTTTTGTTGATGTCGTAGGCACAGCGGCTGGGACAATGTATCTTGTCGTGAAATCGATGACGGTGAGGATGTACTTTTCTTAGTTCCGGACATTGTAATGTGGTCCATTGCTTTGGCGCTGAAGGCAACTTCTGTCGTGGGCATAAAGCACTTAGGGCCAAGTGATCAGGGTGGTGGGTCGGTTATGCATTTGGCAAACTTGGCAAGCCTGGACGTATTGTGTTGTTGTAGCAGCCAGCTTTGGCCACCGATAGCGTTCTCTTACATTCGTGAGGGTGCGTGAGGCGTCCAAGTGTCCATTGGCATCATGGGCAAGTTCGAGGACCTGCTGTTGCATTTTGGATGGGACCACATTGCGAGCAATTCTGGGCTCACAACCTTGTACAAAATGTTGATCACAATGAAGTCCCGTGACTCCTGTCCTGACAGAAGTGTTGCGCGGATGGCCTTGCATTGCTTATGCTCAGTTTGGATAGTAACAAAGGTGTAGATCTGAGACACGGTGGCGCACGAGTATCTTGAAAGCATGGCAGTCACGTGGTTCTGACGACCTGGTCGGTGTTCAACCAAGAAATTAAATTCTGCTAGGTCAAGCAGCATTCCTGTAAAGCGTCGCGAAGGCTTGAAGCTTTTGAGTTAGGCAGGCGACGGACCGGTCATCAGTTAGAAGATAAAACCTCCGTCCCAGTAAGTAATGGCGAGAATTTACTGTCACTGCCCAATGCACAACCAGGGCTTCCCAAACGTTGCTGTGGAGCTTGCGTTCCGGTTCAGTAAGGGCACGGCTTGCATGCTAGGTGACAATATCTTTGCCATTCTGCCTTTGAGAGAGAACAGCACCAAAGGCTGTGGCTGAGGCATCTCTTGCAACAGTTGTTGGTGCAACTGAATCAAAGTGTCCAAGGATTAGCGCTGAGGTGAGGGCTGCACAAAAGGTCTCAAATGCTTGTTGACACTCCGGTGCCCACTTGAACTCAGGGCTTCGGATAACAGCTTGCAGGGGGGCAGCAATCTTCGAACAGTTGCTAATGAATCTCCTGTAAAAGTTGGCTGTCTGAACTCAGGAGAGCAGTTGCTCTGAGGTCAATGGTGTAGGAATGCGTAGCATGGCTTCAACTTTGGACGGGTCTGGCTCTTTTCCATTTTTCGGAAATCACGAAGCCAAGAAACTTCACAGAGGAGACGGCAAACTTGCACTCCGCTAACGAAATCTTGAAGCCGACTTGTTGGAGAAGACTCATGGTCTCATCCCAGGCACGTAGCCAGAGGGTGGGCGGGGCCCCCCCCCCCCCCCCCCCCCCCCGAAATCTTCTATTTTGCTGGGGCCTCCTCTCCCTCTCTCCCTCATACAGCATTTGGACATAAGCGCCCGCCTCCCCCCCCCCCCGAAACAAAATCCTGGCTACGTGCCTGTCTCATTCAGAATGTCCAAGAATTCCCAGAATTCAACGGCAAACACAATGATGTCGTCCAAGTACGTCCTGAGTCCTCACTCGGTCTGTCTAGGTTTCAAACTTGTAAAAACTTTGTTCATTGCCTGTTGGAATGTCGCTGGTGCGTTTTTCAGCCCAAAAAGCATTCGGGTCTCTTTTGAGGTACCATGGTGTGTAATGAAAGTAGTCTTGTCTTGGTCAGACTCCGTGACACGAATTTGCCAGTAGGCAGAGCACAATTCCAAGGCCGCGAACGAAGAACATCCAGCAAGATCGTCTAAGATGTCGTCGGCCCGGGCAAGTGATTGCAGGACGTTGATCGCTATCTTTTGTTTAATGGGATGTAGTTAAAATACAGTCTCTTTTTATTTTTCTGTGTGACCACAATGGCTGGAAATCCCTATGGTCCCGAGGATGGCTTGACGATACCCTTGTCGAGAAGCGTGACGACCTGGGTCTCGAGGAATTTTCCATCAGTCGCCGTGTAGCGATACGGCTGTTGTCCATATGGTATTGCGTCAGGCACAAAGTCAATTTGATGTTCAATGCCTTTATAGAGGCCAAGGTCGAGAGGGTCACGCGGAAAGAGGTCATGTGTGGTGGAGCAAGATGCGTTTCACATCATGTTGTTGTATAGTTGTGAGCTGGGAGCCGATGCAAACGCAGTCAAGAGCAGTTTCGCTTGATACGGATGCACATAATTGTGAGCCATATGTGAGACTTTGATTTGCTGATATGGTTGCCGCTAGTTTTGGCGGAGCAGAGGTTGTGGGCTCTTGACAACAGGCTGCGTTGTTCAGCTCATCCCATAGTGGTGCATCCTTGTCTGGCTTATATTTGGTCTGCAGAGGCTCTGCCGTAGAGTGCGGGATATCAAACTGCGAGAGTGTCGATCGTGAGAGGATCAAGGCGTTGGACAACCTTGGTAAAAGTTCTTCTCTACATTTTACAACCATGATTCTGTCGGGACGGCAAATGATAGGCAACTCGGGGGCCTAATGTGAAGCTCGGCTTTTGCGATGCGAAGCCGGTATTCTCTCAATATGAGAGGTAAGGCGTTTTTTTTTCGAGGACTGCTGCTTTGACTGTGGCTGACATTGGTCCAATTGCAATCAGGAGTGGGACCACACCTTTTGGAGTGACGGAAGCGCCGCCAACGACGGGTAAGGGTGGTTTTGTTCATGGCAGTAGGGCGAGTTCGTTGACAAGGCTGGCAGTTATGATTGATATGCTGAAACCACTGTCGGGAAAGGCGCTGACTGCCAATTTCAGTTATGTGAGCTGGAACGACTCCGCACTTCAGCTGAGAACCATGCGAGACGTCTAACTGGCTAGTTAGAGCTGTAGGTTCATGTCGTGTTTTCGGCTTGGAGTGATTTGGAGGCTGTTTTGGCTTCTTATTTACACTTGCTTGCGAGATGGCCAGGCTTTTTACAATTGTAGCAGATAGCTTCTTTGAAGTCTTGTCCCGGTCGGTATGCTGGAAACCACATTTTGTGGAAATTGTATGGTACCTGGCTTCCTGTTCGACGGGAGACATATCTGGTGATGCGCGTGCGACCAGTTTGTGATGTACCAGGCGTACAATTGAGGGGTGTGGTTGAGCCGCTCGCTGAGAGACGTCCATCCCGGGCTGGCTTTGGGAATGTCGATGTGCGGGCCAGACGGGAATGGTCTATCGTTCGGTCCACTTAGGACACGATGTTGAGGAAGTCGTCCACTGTTCGGGGTCGGTGGACAGTGATGGATGTGGCGATTTGATCATCACGAATGCCTTGAACAAGGTATTTAATATGTTACTTGTCGGTGGTGGACACTGGACATCGCGACTTGAGCTTGGCGAAGGCATACTGCTGTAGGCTATCGCCATGTTTCTGGGCGAAGGCTGTCACCTTCTGCTGCCACTGATTGAGCGAAAGGTGCTCATCGAATTGTTCTTTCAGTCCAGGTTTCCAAATGGTCCAGGTGGTAAGTTGTCGCCCTATTGACGCATGTCAGTCGGCTGCGACACCACGTAGCTTCCCTTGAGCGATGGCTAAAAAAGTGGGGTCTTCCCACCTTGCTGGTCGCTGAGTGCGTTCGAGCTCTTCAATCCAGTGCTTGAACGTAGGAGTGCCACCTCCTTTAAAAGTGGGCAGCGAAACTGATATATCTGGCAGAGTTGTCACGTGTACTTGGTCCGCTTGACTGGCTAGCGTCGTCATCATCACGGCCATGTTCTGGTGAAGGAATGTGGCCATGAGCTGCATGTTCTCAGTTTAGTCTACGGTAAACGCTGGCATAGTCGGGAATAGCGTTGCAGGAGCTGGTACATTTGGTGAGTTTTGGGTGGCATGAGTCAAAAGGCTGTCGATAAGTTCTTCCTTGTTTCAGGTTGTGCTAAGGTTTCGGCGTTGAAGTTCTATTTTGATGAACTGAACGCTCAAAGACGCGAGATCTTCGGCAGTAGGGTTATCCCAGTTGATAAACGACATCGTTCTTCTCGGCGGGCGATGGGCAGTGTGAAGAGCTGGTGTTTAAAAATGGCTTGGCGTTCGGCTACGCGGATGAAAGCGGACAAGCAGGCTGACGTAGCGATGAGGTGGCGATGGCAGATTGAGGGCGTCGACTGCGCCATATGTGAAACTTTGGAAATTAGAAAATTTTTAATGAATGAAAATAAAGGGAATACTAAAGCGATGGCTGTGTCAAGGTTGATGGCTCGTCATGGCTGCCCTTAGCGAAAACTGAGACGTTTGAAATATGCCATATTCTATTTTGAGTGCATTTCAAGTACAGTTAATATTTATATGTACATAAAAATTATGCCGAAAATGCAGAAGTCATTTTTTACTTAGTACTCAAATATATTTTTGAAAATCTTTCAAAATACCTTTTACATAGATTTCTCAAAATATTAATTTATTTCATACATAATATACTCCAACCCTAATAAAAATGTGTCAATCAAAGATACGTGCAGAATAGACGTAAGACATGCTGGAAATCGTAAATACTGTTGTGTTATACTCTAAGTATCTTTTGACTGCAATTACATACATACAAAATAAATTTCCTTAAGCTACCAAAGTATTGAAAACTCGCCTATCTGAAATACACTTCAAGTAGATGTGGATTACACTGAAGTGCCTAAATACAACATTTGATTAGTTCGTCAATTGAGTTGTACAGCATCGCACTAAAAAATCAGCCCAGTTTATGTTATTGTTTTTTCTTTTCTATATCAAGAACACACCTGATGAGTTTCTTGCACGCCAATCACAAACGGGGTTCGGGAACTACAAACCACCACACTTGCTGATGCTGCAAAACTCCAGCAAGTGCTGTGAGCAGATATGTTTGGCGTGGTTGTGTTAGCACAATATAAGTTCACTGAATGTGTATACTCACCATTGTACGTGATGTGAGTAGTGACTTTAATACAGTGACGTTAACGACCATGCATACTAAAAGTCAACTAGTAAAGAAAAGCAAAAAACCTATTTTAAAGTGAATAAACTGCCTTGACTCACTTCGTCCTATGCTATGCAGAGAAGCAATAACATTTGGTTTTAGGAGCCGTTTTTTGTAGATACTGTTTTAGCGACTGCGCCGAATTATTATTAGTTGTACCAATGCTTTTTAGAAAGAGATATCGTCCACGAACTTCAAAACACTGTTTCTTTTTGACAGACTCTCGAGGAGAAGATCGAATACTTGGAACCTTAGTAAGTGTAGAGGTGGTCACCGGCCAAATGACTACCTTCAGTATGTAGGCTATATAAGGCTCTGGAGCAGTCAACGGGACTGTGATTCAGGTGTTCAGTGCGTCATGGTGTTTGTGTTTGTGTTCGTTTCTAATGTGTAGTACCTTCAAAATACCACAAGGACACCATTAACTAACATAATCCAAAACAAAATTTAAAAAGAAACATTGTGTAGCAGGTTTTTAATACACAAATGGCATCTTGAGGTTGAAGGAATTACATTTTTGGTATATCAAAATGTTTTTCTGATTAATATTTATGATATATAACTACGTGTTAAGTAGAGCCATTTTCGCCAAGGGTGGTGCCGCTAATTGCCGTCCGGATTGTTGACCCACGGGTAGTTTTTAGGACAGGTCGTTCCGCAGATCCTCATGTACCGTTCTGCTCGAGCGGCGTCGTTGGGTAATGGCAGTTTGTCGACTTCGGACACGTGGACTCGGGCAGGTCTTCTTTGGTGCAGCGTCGCTGGGAGTAACTGCTTCTGGACTTGGGGTCCCTCATAAAGTCGAGCACTTCGGAGACGGTGACCAGGTACACGTCTTCCTTTTCCAGGAGCCAGTCCACGAAGCGAAGGTAGCCTTCCTTCCGTTCTTTGTCGAGGCTTGCTTCGTGAAGGAAGACGGGAAACGGAGCACGGTTGGTGTTGTAGAAGCTCTCGAAGTTGAACCTGCGTCGAAGGCGTACAGAATGGCGAATCAGAAACTATACACACACGTTACTACAACCGGTGCCTTGGAACGCTGCTTCGACTGGGGCTTCTAGAGTCCTGTCCCGCCCTCTGCATCCAAAGTCGTCCCGAATTAGCAACAAATGACGTCACAGATGCCGGCGTGCCTTGCTGCCGGAAGTCGCGATCCTGACGGTTGATCATATGTATCCTGGCAAGAAAGGCGAGCGGCCGCAAGGGCCGCTGTCATCGTAGCGTCCCAGCTCCTGCCTGTTGAAGGTTCCGTGAACTGTCTGTGTGCAAGCTACAGTGTAAGACATATAGTGTTTAATTGAAAGCACTGGCGCGAGGAACAGTGAGACGCGATCGACTAGATAAAGACCTTTCGCAATTTCGCCACGGGCTGTTGGGCGCGCGCATGTAGCTCGTGGGAGGACTCTATCTGGTCGCTCCGCGTCGGGCAAGAGTCCTCACCTAATGAGTATATGTTGTACTGTGGCGCAGAGCGAAGTGCAGCAGGACAGGCGCCTGATACACATCCTCTCGGTGCTGCGCACGACCAGGAGGATCGCGGTAAGCGACAGCATAGACACTTTATGAAATCGTCAAACGGAAATCGAGGAACCACATTTAGGCATACGCGGAAAACACAACATTCGCAGACGGGTTCCAGGCACCAGAGTAAAGATGACCAAGAGTTTCCCAAATATGTGTGCACAGTAATGCAAAGGTGACTGAGAAGAAAATGTGTTTCGATTTGCAAAGCGAGGTTGTATATACCCTTTAAGAAATGCAGTCCGTCAACTTTGATCTCTATCAATATGTCACTGTATGGCACCTCTGCGAAACTAATGGCGGCCTTCTTGAAGCTAATGAAGGAAGATATTGAAGATACTGCCAAGCGGGTGATAGACGAGGCCTGTCCGTTCTAAACGTCAGTGCAACACCAGGCACAAATTAGACACAACTGTTGGGTAGCGTGTTGTATGGAGTTTGGTCCAATAAGCCCCTTGACAGTAGTCTGGCTCTAAAGCCTTTTGATAGCGGAAATTTAATTAAGGGGCATATCGGTCGCCACTTTGTACTAGTCACTTCTTACGTTCATACCATTGAAAATGAAACAAACCGAGAAAGAATTACGAGGTGCTCGAACAAATTCTCATCTGCCAATGACGTGCAGGGGTCGTGAAACGATATGGTGTTGTAATGTTCATGACTTTACGGAGGCGTACTGGTCCCAGTCTGGCCCACCTATACTCGCACGGACCACCACTGATTCAGAAGCTTCTTTGTCGCGGTGAAATTGCGAGGTTAAAAGGGGTCTATTTCTTTTAGACTTGCCTTCGTAAAATGTGATGGCGTAATTGTGGGATTCAAACCGCCCGTCGGACGAGCGCCGCTCATGGATTGGACACGGGAACTGCGTGAGCACTCAACTTCGGCTCGTAACAATCAATGCCTCGGCGAACACTCGGGTAGTGGCTCGTGTCCAACTACTGCGGTGACGAGAATAGCCGAACACTCTCATGGTGAATTACACTCGTAGATCCGGAGCGCTTTCCAAAATCCGCGAGTGAGGTCGAAATTCTCCTCCGTGGGACCCACGCCGAATCAAAGAGGGGAAGATAAACTCGCATTTTGGGAGCGACTTCCCCACGCCCTCCCCACCGCTTCCCCTCCGTCGTTCAAAATGGCAGCTGCTCGAACTTGACAAGCCCACCAACGCCTCAGCCGACTTATCTTTCCGACGCAGAAATAACTCGCGACACAAGCCGGGCGAAATTATACGTACCACGGCGCCCATGTCGCAAATAACGAAGACGTCCGCGTTCGGCACCGTCACATACCGTTCGGCCGCGTCGAAGCGGCGGGGCATGGACAGCGATTGCCGGCGGTGGAGTTCAGATTTCTGGTACGGCTTTAATAAATAAACACTGAGGTAACAAACCATCACTCGCACGGTCATTGCCTAATCTCTTCTAGCTTTATAGCACGGGAAAACGCCGGCGGAATGCAGTGTAAAAAGGTAAACAACCATTGGCTGCAGAATGAACAGGCCTAACCTTGCGTCTGCCTCCGGATTTTCTCTCGTTATTTTTTCGTTCTTCCTCTCACGATCACATATGTCGGCGCTTATGCCCATGTCCCACTAGTGCGAATGACATAAACAAAAGACAGCGACAAGCCTCAAACCCATGCAGCATGCTCGCGATGGTATACCTTTGGCAGGCGTTGAGTCGTTTGGTGCTCATGAAGTAAGCAGGAGCGATTGCAAGCCTCTAAAGATACTCCTCGTGTGCATGATGCTCGTGTTTGAGCATAGCCTCCTTCATTCTACAAAGCCTCTCAAATCGCGAAAGACTCTGGTTTGAGGCTTGTCGCTGTCGTTTGTTTCTGTCTTTCGCTCTAGTGGGACACGGGCATTACGATTTACTACGCTGCACAGTCCCGGCTTTGTATCCCTGATGTTCGAGCCGTCACAATCCCACGTAAACAACCGACGCACCCCAACAGATCCAACTCGACGACCCGACCGTGGCCCGACTGGCCGACCGGCCCGCCGACCTCGCCAACCTCTACCGCGGCGCACTGGGGATTTAGAAGGAAATGACGTACGGCGCTCTGTCAACTTCCGGAAAGATCTGTGAAATCCCGCAGAGCAAGTTCGGCGAGGTTTGAGGCGCTCGGTGGAGCGGGCGTTGCCAGATATCTACGAGCGGAAGATGACCAGCTCGAGCCAGATCTACGAGCGGAGTATGCGCGCTCCAATGGAGCGCTTTTGGAGCGCTCGAGATCTGCGAGCGGAATTCACCATAACAATGCCTGGAGTTCAGCACGCGTTTTCTTCTTTGCCAACCCCAGCGCGTGGGTAGGATTAACGTTGGCGGCGTAGGATAGACCCAAGGCCACGTGACCGCGTGTTCTGGCTCCGAGTTGAGGGAATGAAAAATGCTCACATTTCTCGAATTTATTTGCCGACTGCCCTTGCTTAGAAAGAAGAACAAAGGCAGGTTTAATTGGTTGTTAACGCGAGGGAGTGTTTCTGAGTAGTATTTAGCGAAAATAAAAACATCGTTTCATGGCCCCTTTAATGACCGCCGTCTGCTTGTCGAAAGTTAGTGTTTTTTTGTTGTTGTTTTGTTGTTTTTTTTTTGGGGGGGCGCCAGATGGTACTGAATTTTAAAAAGGGCATTTTTACGTTGAATCAAGCGCAGTCTTGTGGTACCTGAGAAAAATATAACTGGTCGTTACTTCAAAAAGTAACCGCTACTTTTCCGATTACTTGAGAGCTTCAAAACTAGTCTTCTGCTAGTTTGAAAGCGGTTCTTTCGCACTGCCCATTATTTAATTAGAATCACATAATTGTGGACAAATTTTGGTAAACCATCCCCCTTTCGGTGATTTGGTTGAAGGATTTCCCGGAGGGAAACTTCAAACGAACAAATGGCGCCATAAGGATCGGGAAGGGAAAAAAGTAACGAATACGAATAATTTTAATACTCACCTTAAAAGTAATCAAATTACTGTTGTGATTACTTCCGAATAAATATGATCTAATGATCACGAAATGCAGCTAAAAGGTAATCGATTGCAAGTAATTTCATCAATAAGTACCGTACAAGTATATCATTTAGGTGTAATGAAATCAACGTATTGCTGTTACGTACCTTAGGTACTCAAAGACATCCTGGGAAGTTTCCGGTTGCGGTAGGCAGGCGTCCGCCATCGAACAGGGGTTGTATTTATCACTCTTGCCTTATCTTTTCGAACAGATAGTTTAGGGGCACGGTCCAGAGGCCGGGATAGGTGTCGTTGGGGCACTTGTGCACCATGCAAGGCTTCTGGAAGCCGTAGTCGAGCGTGTATGGAAAGACCGGGGCGTCGTCTGGGCCGTCCCTCTTGTGGATCAGCGTGCAGTCGTAGTCGAAGTGACTGTGCAGCATCCGGAAACCGGCATCGCCTCCGGTGAAGAGGAAGGGACCCCGGAGACCCCTGATGCCTCGTGCGGGAACCTTGGCGAACTTCTCCACCATCCGCCTCTCGTGGACGACTTCGGCCTCCCAGCCTGTTGTGTTTAGGTCATTCCAATAGTTTCCATGTCCATCTCCATCCGTCTGATGATCAAGAAAGAAAACAAAGCAAAACAAAAGAACTCGTCAGGATTGTTATCTCGTGGAATCTGAAGCTTTCGCCTGTTTGAGCATTCAGTCTACACTACTGCCCATTTCGATCTAGTACCCGCTTTCCACCCAAGAAAACAGTAAGTTTTGCGCATTATTCAATACGCGCACACGAAAATAGTTCTCGCCACATCTGGCTAGTCGGAGGCACAGGCGATGCTTTTGGCCTTTGGTACGTACTCTTGATAAGATAACGATGTATCCACTCCAAATGCTAGCACATATATCTTAAATCTCCACCTAAAGGTGAAAATTAGTAATCATCCGCGAGAAGCCGGACTTTTTTTCCTACGGTTCTTGAGGTAGAAAACAGGTATAGATGCGCACCGTACGTTGCGCATCTTCTATCGCTACTACGTACGTGTCACGTCGTGCAGTGGTAGCGAGTATGGTACTCTTATCCCGATGTGCTAGTAGTATACTGCTGCTGGAACCCAATGAGCTTGCAGTGGTACTCTACTGGCTAAATTTCGCATCTACAGCGGAGGCAGCAGACGCCATTTGGGGCTGAAAAACGTGCCACTGTTTACACAGCATACATCTCTATTACTTCTTAAAGCAGTGATTGCTCTTAAACAGAACAATCAAACCCCAGACGTTTTCCGTCTGCCCATCCGTACATTTCTCTGCTAAAATTAGCGGGGATATAGACGTGACGTGATCTAAACACCAGTTCAGCTTCCCTACTAAATTTAGCGGGCAAATTCGACGTCTCCTGACCTAAAAACGAATTCAGTGTCCTCGCAAAACTTAGAAGTGAAATCGATGCCACCTAGCTATACACCCTTTTCTCGCTAAATTTAGCCGAATAAATTACGCCATGTGACCTATATGGAAATGTAGTTTCTGCCGCTTAATTTAATGGGGGAACTAATGCCAAACGACCTGGACACAATTCAGCTTTTCCCCGCGGGGATATTGACGTCACCCAGGTCGGTGACGTCAATATCCCCGCAAAATTTGCGGAAAGCTAAGACCCAGTGTCCAACTCAGTTTCTTAGCTAAATTTAGCGGGAGATTTACGCCACGTGACCTGATATCACGGGACGTGAATTGCCTACCCAATTTAGCGGGAAAGTGATGAAACGCACGTTCCATCCCATTACCCGAAACGAGTGTCCAATATCTTCTAAACGAATTGAAACGATCGCTCCTGAAAAGGAAGCTCCCGCGTTTTGTTTTAGTTAACCTTAACCCATTTTTGAAATTCCCACGCTTAACTATTCCCGGCAAGCTATTTGTTATGTCTAAATAAATAATAAAAAAAAACTGATGGAAAAAATGACAAATGAAAGTTATGCCAAAAACCAGAGTTCAAACTTTTCTGCGCGCTCCATTTGGGTGACGTCGCATGTACAGCTTGCAAGCAACACTGCCTTCAAGCATCGTTTCTAGTTTAGGTCATCTACGGAACTGCCCTATAGACGCGGCTTGCACGAGCAGTACCAACACCTCCTAGACTAGGGAAGGCCTCAGTCAGAGCCATATATAAAGAGAATCAGGACACTCATCGGGAATTGTAGGAGGAAAATGAGAAGGCGCCCTTAGCCGAAAGCGGGCTGGTTGTGTTCCAGGGCGTCTTCACAAATTCGAACACGGCCAGCCAGAAGTCGGAAATAATACCTGGCGGTGGCCGCGTGAACGGAATGAATAAGTGCGTCGCGAGTTACTCTCGGTGACTGAAAATATGGTGCACGTGACGCTTCAATCACGGTCATCCAAAATCATGGTGGACGAGCGCGACTGTACACCGTTCCACGATAACTTGGTGAACTGTGGAGGCTAGGGCACCGCGACCCAATAAGAGCGTCGGAGCGAGACACGTGACCCGACGGCACGGGATAATTTGTGTCATTACCACTGATTTCTATTATAGGGGACTGGATGTCGCATAGCCGCTCTCCGAGCAGGGCGTAGGCGAAGCTACCGAGTTGATGCTTGTCCCGGAAGTCGAACGTCTGCTGGGCTTCCTAGTGCATTCAGTCGACGTTTTGGTCCGTACTTTCCGGTGTATTTGAGTGGGTTTTAACATTCATGCTCCGAATTAAATCTAGAAATTGAGGCATTTGAACTTGGGACATATGCCCACATGATCAACTAGAATCTTAAAATAATTACATTGAATGGCGTTCCATGATTCTTCTCAGGTCCGCATGCGCTCTTACTGCGCAAAAAAGGCTCAAGGTACACCTAAGCACTTCTTATGAGTTGTGAATGCGAAAGCATGTACATCATTCTTCCGCTCCGTTCTGCCGGCGAGAGCTCTGACCTTGAACGTTACATGTCGGCGTGTTGACGGACACGCAGCGTCATCGGGTGGCCGGTCGTTGAAACTGAGGTGCAGCGTCAGTTTCAACGACCGGCCACCCCATGGAGCTGCGTGTCCGGCCAATGGGAGCCTCGTCGACGCGCGCCAGCCAATGGGACCGAAACCGAAAATCCATCAGCTTCCTCCGCTGCTTTGGGATCAGACGATTTAGGTACCGTTGGCTAGCTTTGCGTGTGGTTACATAGCTGGGAGCTGGCTTCACTCGGAGCAAAGATTTAAGGTGCCGTTTGGCGCGGTTTCAAAGCTGATGACGTCGGCTCGCTCCATGAGACAAGGTTATAATGCTTTCGCACAAAAGCAGGCGCCTTGAGGTGACAAGCGAAATTCCAGCTCCCTCGACGTTTCTCGAACCAGCACTCCCAAGGGTTACAAAGCCGCCCAAGCGCTCACTTCCGGCACAAACCACTTACTTCCTGTGGCTTCATACCTGTTTGCTGAATGCGCCATCCAGCTCCCTATAATATAAATCAGTGGCCACCACGCCAAATGCGAGGCACGAGGCCCGGGAGGAACCGGCTGTCGTCTGCTATAGCAGACGTCGTCTGCCCCAAAACCAACCAACCACGAATGAACGTCCACCGTAGCAACATTTCCGTCCGCCAGAATAGCGAGAACTTCGAGGACAGTTCATGAGACAACCGCACGCTCAATATAGCCGCGATTCTGTGATGAGTGCTAATGCCAGGGCACAGTGCAATGTTTTGAATGGAAACGGCCGATTACATGGCTGCGATCGCCGGCGCTCGCCAAAAACCTACAGTGTTACATGGAGAAAAAAATCGAGCAAATAAGGATGATACGTCACTTGATTGGTCTAAATATAGTCGATACTCAAAAATTTGTGATTATTTATTCTTCACACATTCTTGTTATACATAGAATAACGCGAGTTGATTTGCCGTTAAAAAAAAGCAGCCTAGAACTACTTTTTGCCGCGGAGGGCTCTGTTGCTATGGCGGTAACGAGGTCCCGGGGTGGCCTCGACCATGGAGTGTTATCACGTGCCTTGCTTCGGCACCCTTATTGGGTCGCGGGGGCCGCGGCCTCCACAGTTCGTCAAGTTATCATGAAACGGAGAATGGCGGAATAATCGGCATAATCCGTACGTCAGGCGCCAATGGCCGGGAACGTTGCCGTCCGAGCGGTCACACCTCTGTCCGAGCAAAACAGAGTTGAGCGGCGCATTCATTTTTTGCATCTTTCTGCATGTTCATGATCAAAACATCACGTGCACCCTATTTTCAACCACAAAGGGTTACTTCACTTCACTCTTACGTGCTTATTAAAACTATATACGAACATAAACTTTGATTAAAACAGTTTTTTGCTACCACCGCTAAGGAATTCTTGTAGGCTTCTAGTTGGCCAAGAGAGCATGTCAAGCCCTTTTTCTGCGTATGGTGCACATCCTGGCTCTGCCCGCGCCTCCCATTGGCCAAAGCTCTCTGTATGGACCTCATGTCGGAAGTGCTCTTTTTAGCCTCGACCGCAAGGAGCAAAAGCGAACAATAATCTCGAACCCAGACGCTCACGGGGAGGGGGGGCTGCGTCGGCCTGCACCGGTGCTTCCCGCCGTGGGCTTCTTTGCTGGTGTGCCGACTGCCGTTTCGCCGGCATCGGTCCTGTTTACCGCGGTATGTGAGTATAGTGCCCGTAATGTGAGAGCCGTTTGTCCATACGCCACTTTGCCGCTGTTGGTTTCCATCTAGCCGAGCCAGAAAACATCTCGCGACGAGTTGACCGCGCCGCGAGTGACGAAGAAAAAGCAAACATGGCGACGGTTTGTACGATTGCTTTGGTGGCTCCGGTGTTGCGTGTCTTCAACGTCCTCGTGAGAAGATTCCCCTGCCCTTCGAAGTTATTGCAAGCACCACGAGTGGCACGAAAGATGTGGAATCATCGTCTCAACTACAAATAAGCAGGCCTTCACGAGCAACGACGATGCCGAGCAGGCGCTCGGCACCGTTGTGTCGTCAGATGTTCTAGTACAACGCCGAGGTATTTTCATTTATCATTTGGAATGGCTTCAAGAGTGGGAAATTAATCTACTGTATTTCGCGGATTGTTAACGCCGAGGCGAGTGCCCTCCGTTGCAGTGCCGTTGTCGCGCAAAGTGCAGAGAAAACCGGGTGGCGATGGCGGCGGTGCTCTTTGATCGCTTTGATCTTGCGCCGTCGGGTTCATGGAGTCCGGAGTAAACGTACGTACGTGCGTCTGCTGGATCGGTGTTTTGGACTGCCTCAAAACTCTTTCTCACGCGCATTTTCCTTGTGAAGCTTAGTAGCTCATTACACCTCGTCGTCGACTGCGCTCATTTGACTACGACGCACGAGCCTGCGTGATGTGAATTTCACTGCCTATGATCTTTGGTGTGCTGTAACGAGGGCTAATAAAATATCACCGCGAACTTCTGAACAAACGAGTCGAAGTTTCGTCTGTTATCATAACTGATCGCCTGTCACAATATTAATCAGTAGCGTTCCTAGACTCCGCCCCCACAGGCACCCTGCTTCGTTGCCCGATAGTAAGTGTCTCCTGGTACCTCGTAGAATTCCAGCTCCCACTTCAAGTAAGTACCATCCTTTAGAACTGGCAATTAATAGTTTCGAACCCAGACGCTCGCAGCGTGTGTGTGTGTGTGTGTGTGGGGGGGGGGGGGGCGATAGACCGCGACCTTTCCCAGTACTAGCAGTACTAGCACGTTGCCGGCGTCGGTCTTGTTTACCGCCGTGTAATGTATCAGAGCAATTCGTCCGGACGGCACTGTGCCGTTGTTGGTTGTACGAACAACCAGAGGAAACGCAGGGTTCTTTTGGACACCCACTGCCCGTCACGCAATTGCCTAAGAAGCGAGTGCGGATGCGACGTCTACGGCTTCCACAAGTTTCCGTCCCATGCAGCTTCTCGGCAAGAATGGACAGCCGCACTCAGAAGAAAAACTTCACTCCGAGCAAGAACTCAAGAGTGAGTGCCAGTGTAGCAACAATTTTTTTCTATGCGTACGTTTGGCGTGCGTGATGGATACAACAGAGGTGGTCACTTCTCCGTGATCAGTCGGCAGGTCGTTTACGTCGTGTACGTACGCTAGCTACGAATGGTACCTTCGTTTCGGTTTCGGTTTCGGTCACTTATTTCGGCTCGGCAGAGCCGCGCTGCCGCAGAAAGGCAAGTAGATCGCGAAAATCGGTCTCAAACGTGCCACGAATGTAATGTCGTATACAAGAAGCCAACAATCAAGCATTTGAAAGCTACAAGAAAGCGGTAGCGAAATATTTACTACGCAATGAACCCGGACTGAAACGCGGATGTCAAGGGTCAGCAGACACCGAGAACATCTAAGACAAGAAAGGTTTTCCCTTGTTTTCTTGATCGAGATGGGTTCTCGAATGTTCACGACATCTTCCCTGTTGAAGAACGGGCCGCGGAGGCTTCTGGTGAAGACATCTTTCACGATGTGTCGGTGCATTCGGACAGCCTGCCGCATCCAGCTCCCCAAAGCAACGCCGCCAACGCAGCCCCCCCCCCTCCTGCCTGCCAGTTCTTTCCGCGTGGTGGCGCGAGCGTAGATAAACATGGCGGCGCCCTGGAATTGGCGCGGACACTGGTCTATATAACTCCACCGTATTAGTCAATTTTTTGGAGCAGAGACGCCTATCCACTGCTAACATCAGAGCAATTGCTGAGTACAGGGGGGGAAGAGGAAGGGAACGCGGCTCACCGCGGTGGCGGCCATTAGAAAACCGCTTACGTTGCCAGCAGCGAAGAAGTTGCTGCCATACACGGCGGACTGAGTGTTACTATCTTTTAGTTTGGGAAAGAGAATGTATTGTTGTGTTACATATGTCCGCCTGCAAACAAACAACTAAGTTTAATTATATTAATTTTGTTTACTAGGTTCGAAACCTTAAAACGGGCTTTCGACAACTTATTGCTTCCGTCATTTCGGAGTACACAAGGCAGTTATCTCGCTGATCTGGTTTCGGTTTCCGGAGACCGTGAGCCCAGCACAAACCGTGAACGTTCCAGGGTAAACGTTCCAGAGCAGGGTAAAATACAACCACACGGCCCACCAGAGCAAACGCATAGCTATCGCAAATCTTGGCTTGTGATTGCGCCTTTGTAGATCATCTTATCCCCCCCCCCCCTTCCTTTTAATTTTTTTTTTTATATTAGTTTGGGTGTTGCAGCAGTGGCGTCACGAGAGTCAGCGGCACCCGGGGCGGTAGCCTGCCGCGACACCCCCCCCCCCCTCGCTTTCGAGTAGCCCACCGCAACACCCCCCCCCCTCCCCCCCCGCCCTCGTGGCCCGCCGCGACTCCCCCCCCCCCCCCCCCCCGCCCGCGACCCCCTCCGCGCTGCACCCCGCCGCCCCCCCCCCCTTGTGACGCCACTGAGTTGCAGGCCACCCGGTATGGGCCTTCGGCCTATCTGCGGCACCCCGTCTCTCCCGAGCCGAAATAAATGAAATACAGGAGACGCGCAAACGACGGGTATAACAAAATCGTCTGCGTATTCCGCACGCCTCGCAAAAGCACTTCCCCACTCACCTTGCGAAAAGCGCGAAACACGGAGTCCGCACCGTCCCGACTTCCCAGACTTTTACCTGCTTTAGAGCAGTTTGTACCTGCTAGTAGGTATGTGTACCGAAATTTGAAACTACGGGGCAATCCATGAGAGAAGAGAGACTAACTTGGGAAAGCCCGCTCGCTCTCCCCTATTTATGAACTTTCAAGTGATTGTACCATATTAAAGGGACACTGACACCCCCAAAAAATTTTTTTCATTTTTTGCCAGGCGCTTCATTATGGTGTCGGAGGACTACCCAATTAATATTTTGCAACAGAGTAGCGTATTTTTTTTAATAAAGCCAAAAAACGCAACTGCGCGAAACCGAAACCGAAACGGAGAAGTGGAGAGGATAGCGGGAGTGGCGGAAGTCACGTGGCTACACCCGACCGTGCGCTTTTTTCTCTCTTTTTTTTTCCCTCGGCGTAGCAGACGACATGCGGCTTTAGCGGGCACTGTTTGCGATTCTTTTGCAGTTATGTTTGTTCCGCTCGCTGTTCTGTACTCCAAGATGAGTTGTTTTGTACATTGAGGAGTTGGAGATGAGTAGCGAGTGCCCGTGGTTAATTTTCATGATGGGCTCCGAAAAGAATACACCCAAGATGTTGCGTGAAGAGCTGGCTCACACGTCCTGCGTCCGAAAAAAAAGTGGCATTGTGCGACAGAGTTTCCGAAATATCAACGGGATCGGGACCAATGGCTGGCTGCAATTCCTGTAGAACATTTACGAGCACCTCGGAAAGCGGACGCTACCTGATTTATATGCTCTTTGCATTTTGTGGAAAGTGATTACATTGAGTTCGCAGGTGTCAAAAAGGAAATCCCATCCCCATTTAATTCAGCGACGTTTCGTCCACAACATTTGTTTGTTAATTTTTGTTTGTTTCTTCAGTGATAATTGTAAAAAGAAAGAAAGGTAAACATCGAAAAATGTTTGAAAAAGAAAAAAAAAGTGCCATCATCGGGGATCGAACCCGGTCCTGCCGCGTGTGAAGCGGACGTCGTACCCACTGAGCTACGGGGGGATCACGTGACAGGGGGATCTCTTTCCTTAGTAATACTTCAGCCGGTAAATTGTAAGTTGGAAAGTTTGCTGCCGATTTTCCTCCAGCAAAAGCACTCCCGGGTCGAAGTCGGGAAGCACCACGTATTGGCGACATTCGCACCTAGTAAAGAAATCGTACGCGTGCATATTCAACTCGAAGTAGACGCGTCGTGCTTGAAGTTTGCGCGAGCGATGTCTTCAGCCACGAGAAGGGAGCGACGGCTCGGCGACGTCTTCGTGCAAATCGGCTTGGTGGTCGGGCGTGTCGTACGGGATGAATACCAATTCTTTTGATCAGTCCCAAATTTCTCTTTTAAAGGCAGACAGAATTCGCCGGTACCGCGAACGACAGTTCTGAAGTAGAGGTCCCGCGCCCGTCGTCCGCTGCCATCGCCGTCCCCGCGAGTCCCACGATACGCGAAACGACGCACGCACAGAATGCTTCCGGTTCTCTGTGGAACTTTTTTTTCAATCAACGTATTTGCAGCTTTTTAGAAGCCACAAAAAATGGGTTTCATATTTTTTTCTATTTTTAATATTGAGTGTGTGCCTTCAGTGACCAACGACTTTCATTAAATTTGGTAGTCGCATCGATAACTTCGAAAACGGCCCGTGACCACGGAAAAGAGAGTGAGCGAGACTCGAACCGGCCAGTTCTTGATCGGCGGTTTTCGGGCGGAAAGAAACCGAATTTCGAGTCGCAAATTGTGTTTTGGGTAGTTGGGCTCTCATATGTCATGTACAACTAAAAACCTCGGCGAGCATAAACACCCTGTCAGTGTCCCTTTAAATGCACCAACGCCTCCTCCCCTAAAACAAATAAAAAACGCACTATGTTCACTACGTAAAAAATGGTCTCAGTTCGTGGCGTCTGTGGGCAGGTAGGAAATCTTGCCCAAATTTATTCACACCGCATGATGAGCGCAACAAACTCACACGAGATTTACACGGAAAATTTAAATATCGGTATCCTGAGTAATTCTGTATAACCGGTCGTTTGCAGGACCGAATCATCTACTCGAGCGGTGAGCGTCGCTAGTGCAAACACGTCGCTGCGGAAACGCAGTCCAACACGCGAAGCATAAAAACGGCAGATTTAGTGACAACAATCCGGAGTCCATTGTTCAATTAAAACGACGTAATTTTGTTGAAAACGCCCGCACCTTTTACTCACGGTACGCGTCGGGAATCGTCGACGTTTTGAAACGGAACGAAGGAAGATTTACTTTAAAGACGCTCGCCCCAGCTGGACTGGATCAGCTGACGACGACGGAACTGAACCCGTTAAACTCAACGCCACAACAACCAATTTGCGCTCCGGGTTAATGCGTGGCTTTCTACCTCCAAGCACCGCACACACCACGAACGTTTCAGCTCTTTGTCGCATCGCCGTGTTGCACCAAACAGAACGAGATCGCCGCAGTCAACGCAGCGCTGTCGCTGAACCTTGGCTTGTGGTCGCGCACTCGTGGATCCGGCGACTCCCTTCGCTTCCAAAGCACACACGACGATTACGAATGACACTTTCCGTCTTCCGGGAACATCACAGGGGCACTTCTCCGGTCACATCCTCGCTACATGTGTTCGCAAACAGCGGAGCTTCTGGCTTCCCGGCGAAGCGAAACAACGTGCGTTGTTGCTGGCTTCCTGTCGAAGCAAAACAACGTGCGTTGTTGCCAGACTTGCTCCGACCATACAAAAACAACGAAAGCAAACCGGCTCTAGCTTCCAGCGTACATCGGCGTTGCCCCGTTGCCAGATTTTCTCCGTCAGCTTTAACTTAAAGATGACCTACAGATGCAGCAACACTGGTACCGAGTTTTCTCATGGCGGCCAGCATGGAGAGCCGTAAATTCTGAGGAGGTTGCATGGGAAGCGGCGGCAGCTTCCCCCCCTGGCTGAGTAAGCTGGTAGGTGTCCAGTGTTTTACAAATTTGGGACCTAGAGCAAGCATATCAACAACTCACTGTTGATAAATAAACGTCCAAGCTACTAACCCTTAGTACTCGCAAAAGGACTCTTCAGAGTGACTCGTTTGCAAAGTTTGAGGTCACTTCTGAACGCTTAGCCATTTTTCAACGTCAGATGTAGCAGTTGTTAGCAGAAGGATTTGCCCGGAGTCAAAGGAATTTATCGACGACATTTTTATCGCTCGATTTAACCTAGGGCAACGCTGACGCTTGAGTCCGGACTATTCTAGAGAGAATCCACTGGGATGAATTACGCCTGGAATCAAAAGAAGCGCACTTTTGGCGTGCAAAGAAGAGAGGTTCATTGAAGACAAAGTGGTGCCAGGTGGTGTACATCCGACGCTAGACAAGTTGAAAGCGATCCATGACGCACTTGCACCAAAGACCATAAAGGGAGCTTCAGGCCTTTTTGGAACTCCTGAACTTGTATAACCATTTTCTCACAGCAAAGCTTCAAGTGTTTTGGAACCCCATCACCGACTACTACAAGACTCAGCCATTGTTAGTGCGAGTGCATGAGACCACTACGACTACGAGATGGAGGACACGGGTTACGAGGACGGAAGTCATTGTTTGACGTTTTTTGGCGCAGAACAACGTCGACTTTGAAAGTGATTCCAGTGAAGCTTGTATCCGAGCGAGAACACCGAGATAACGATCGAGCAAAAGAAAACAAAACAAAACAACAACAACAACAACAACAAAGCAACCACGATGTGGCAAATTATTGAAAGAATTCGCAAAAAACGCCCAATACCTAGCTCGTGTCGGTACAAAAACACTTACGACACCTAAAGGGATATTGCCGCCGCGCAGCGCAGGTCAAGCAGCGCCCGGTCACAAAATTCTAGAAGATTCGCGTTCATACTTACTCAGGGTGTAACTTTTGTAATTTCGTCTTGGTTTCTTCTTCTCGAAAGTGGCATGACCATTCTCACCCCGACAAGCTCGATGCTCTTGCCTTTTGGGCCGCGCACTATCGCAATGCCGACGCAGACTAAATATGGAGCCGCCCGTGACCTTTTAGAGTTGGTCTCGTTCTCGCTTGCTGTTAGATCGCAAAATCGACGCCCGTTTGCCTGCCTTGTATTGACGCTCGTTTTTGATCAAGTTTGAGACAAGTTCGACGATTAAACCTCTTTTTTTTTTTTAGTATACATTTGACGAGCTTTTTTCCATCCATGGCATTTCTGGTGGAGGTGCGGGGCACCCGCAGCCCTTGAAACGTGTACCACTCTGAGGCCTAACGCAGCGCAAGCCCAGTACCCGGCTTAAAGGGACACTGACAGGGTGTTTATGCTCGCCGAGGTTTTTAGTTGTACATGACATATGAGAGCCCAACTACCCAAAACACAATTTGCGACTCGAAATTCGGTTTCTTTCCGCCCGAAAACCGCCGATCAAGAACTGGCCGGTTCGAGTCTCGCTCACTCTCTTTTCCGTGGTCACGGGCCGTTTTCGAAGTTATCGATGCGACTACCAAATTTAATGAAAGTCGTTGGTCACTGAAGGCACACACTCAATATTAAAAATAGAAAAAAATATGAAACCCATTTTTTGTGGCTTCTAAAAAGCTGCAAATACGTTGATTGAAAAAAAAGTTCCACAGAGAACCGGAAGCATTCTGTGCGTGCGTCGTTTCGCGTATCGTGGGACTCGCGGGGACGGCGATGGCAGCGGACGACGGGCGCGGGACCTCTACTTCAGAACTGTCGTTCGCGGTACCGGCGAATTCTGTCTGCCTTTAAAAGAGAAATTTGGGACTGATCAAAAGAATTGGTATTCATCCCGTACGACACGCCCGACCACCAAGCCGATTTGCACGAAGACGTCGCCGAGCCGTCGCTCCCTTCTCGTGGCTGAAGACATCGCTCGCGCAAACTTCAAGCACGACGCGTCTACTTCGAGTTGAATATGCACGCGTACGATTTCTTTACTAGGTGCGAATGTCGCCAATACGTGGTGCTTCCCGACTTCGACCCGGGAGTGCTTTTGCTGGAGGAAAATCGGCAGCAAACTTTCCAACTTACAATTTACCGGCTGAAGTATTACTAAGGAAAGAGATCCCCCTGTCACGTGATCCCCCCGTAGCTCAGTGGGTACGACGTCCGCTTCACACGCGGCAGGACCGGGTTCGATCCCCGATGATGGCACTTTTTTTTCTTTTTCAAACATTTTTCGATGTTTACCTTTCTTTCTTTTTACAATTATCACTGAAGAAACAAACAAAAATTAACAAACAAATGTTGTGGACGAAACGTCGCTGAATTAAATGGGGATGGGATTTCCTTTTTTGACACCTGCGAACTCAATGTAATCACTTTCCACAAAATGCAAAGAGCATATAAATCAGGTAGCGTCCGCTTTCCGAGGTGCTCGTAAATGTTCTACAGGAATTGCAGCCAGCCATTGGTCCCGATCCCGTTGATATTTCGGAAACTCTGTCGCACAATGCCACTTTTTTTCGGACGCAGGACGTGTGAGCCAACTCTTCACGCAACATCTTGGGTGTATTCTTTTCGGAGCCCATCATGAAAATTAACCACGGGCACTCGCTACTCATCTCCAACTCCTCAATGTACAAAACAACTCATCTTGGAGTACAGAACAGCGAGCGGAACAAACATAACTGCAAAAGAATCGCAAACAGTGCCCGCTAAAGCCGCATGTCGTCTGCTACGCCGAGGGAAAAAAAAAAGAGAGAAAAAAAGCGCACGGTCGGGTGTAGCCACGTGACTTCCGCCACTCCCGCTATCCTCTCCACTTCTCCGTTTCGGTTTCGGTTTCGCGCAGTTGCGTTTTTTGGCTTTATTAAAAAAAATACGCTACTCTGTTGCAAAATATTAATTGGGTAGTCCTCCGACACCATAATGAAGCGCCTGGCAAAAAATGAAAAAAAATTTTTGGGGGGTGTCAGTGTCCCTTTAAGAAGATCGATCCGTGGAAACTACCGATATTCTGAGGAAGCCGCCGCGTTCAGGGTATTGTCCCCGAAATTCGGTCTACTCGCGGAGAGGACCCACCAGCCGACGAAGCCGATGATGAGCAACCAATCGTCGCGAGACCCTTGCAGCCGCCCTCGTCGTTTGATTGTCCGTCGCCTCTCGTATACCGACGCCCTTCCACGGCGAGATCAACGAGGACGTCAGGGACTGAATCATACACCATGAGCGCGTGGTACGCCATAACGGATGGACTGCCAAGCAGTACCTGCAAAACCTCTAGTTTCGCAGAGCCGCTGCGAGTCACTGGTCCGAGCCGTGAAGCTTCGTTCACGTCGTGCGACTCCTGCGTCACCAGACTGAAGCTGGCGTTCATGAATTACCACCGTAGGCAACCCAGGCCAGGCCTTCTCGGGCCCGAGCGCTCAAGGACCACGAAACCGTCACCTGCTTTGTCGAAGATGTCCTCCGGCTACGAGTACCCGAGCACAGCCTCAAGCCACCAAGGAGAAAATACTGCGCGTCCTCATGAAAGGTGTTAAGAAGCATCAACTTCCGCTGCCTCGTCCGCAACCCTCTAACGACAGTCGACGGGTTTGTTGCCGGGGCAAAACACTTCGAGCGGGCGCTTGTGGCCCCGGGCCCACCACTATAACGATTAAACCAAGTCCCAACTCTGGTGGTCCCTCCGATCTCGGTACAAGCACCGACAGGCTTCGCGAGATCAACCGCGACGTTGTTCGCGAAGAACTCAAGAAAGGTGCCTGCTGCCAACCCCGGCATCGCTGTCCATCGCCGAAGTCAGGCGAGAAAGAGCTAAAGGCCATCAGTACGGGCTCCAGTCAAGTCTGCTCCACTCAAGCAACCGGCGATGACTTCAACCGCCGTGGCCGGTGACCGCCGCCAGTAACCCGCCAGTACCAGAATCCGGCGCCCGCTCGAAACCTCGCCGCCTTACGTTTGCTGAGGAGAAAGCTTCATGCGTACAAGCCAGACGGTGGCGCCAGGGAAGACGGACGTGTGGAGCATGGCTGACCGACAACCACATTGTTACCAATGCGAGGGAAGCCGGCTGGCATTTATCGCCGATACCTACCTACAACAGCTTGCGCAGGTTTCACCGAAGGACCCGCGCTTAAGAGACATCGACGAGCATCTTCGCTGTCACATGCTTTTGTGCCCGCTTCACCGCGAGAAGCTCACTCGCCTTCACCCCTACGTCCTGCATCACCTGTCCATAAATCCGCCGAGAAAGCCTGTCTACATGTCCCGCCGGAAGAACTAAGTGCAGCAATACCGGAATGTGGTATTGCCCGGAACGTTGCTTTGTCTCCCCTGCAGGTGGAGAACTCCCACCTGTAACGAGCTGCAGCAGAACGATGCTTCTGCGACGGTGTCGAATAGCCTCGATGTCACCATCGACGGCCACGGCGTGAAAGGCACTCGTCATGCAGGAGCAGACTATGCCGTTTTGAGCGGGAAGCTCTCTCGCCACCTTCCGAAAGTGATGACGCCGTGGGACGGCCCGGAAATACACCAGCACGCCGGCGGACGCATCTCACCACACCAGTGGAAGGGTGTACTGCGCGTGTGGACATCCACAGGAGACCCGTCCCGCGAAATTCGTCGTTCTGGACTCTTTGAAGAGATGTCATCCTTGGCGTGGACTCGCACGAGTACCGGTGCCTTGAGCGACCATGCTGCGACCCGTTGGCGCTTCTGACCCATCCCTATCTCGGAGGATCCAACGAAACGCCAGCCGCCGTTCGAATCATTGCGGACCACGTGAACCCTGCCGCCGCAGTCGGTGTTCTTGCCGTCGTGACCGATGCAGTCGCCTGTGGAGGTCTGCAGAAGACGACGTCGGCTGCTCGGGAAGAAGGAATAGGTGCCGCAAAAGGCGTAACAGAGCTACAAGGATGGACGCGCTGCTGGTACTCTGACAAACATCCGTCAGGATTCGCAGCTCCTCACGAAAGGTGCTGCTGAAGAACACGTCGAGGAACTCCAGAAGAACGCCGTCAGAATATCCGCGATCTCCCATGAGCCTTCAGCATCTCGATCGTACGGTCCACCGCACCTCCGAAACTCGACGCTGACCCCGAGCTCAATGCCAAGGAACGACGAAAAGCTTGAGAGATCTCGTCGCTGAGTGCGGAACTTTGCTTTGCGACGACGTCGAAAGTGGGCCAAACAACATTTGCGAAACATCGCATCGTTACCAACGCTACGGGGTGCTCCCTCTGCGTCGGCGGCAGTACCGGGTCTCCTCGAAGGAAAGGAGACGACATTCATGAACAAGTACAAGAAGATGCTCATTGACGGCATCATTCATCCCTCGAGCATCCCGGGGCCTCTCCAGTCGTACTGATGAAGAAGGACCGGAACGCTTCGACTTCGGTTCGGTTGCGAAGGAAGACGTATCCGCTCCCCCGCATCGTCGACACGCTGAACCGGCTGCTTCACTCCCGATATTTCTCGTCCAGTATGGACCTGAAGAGTGGCCGCCGGCGAGATCGAAGTCGCCGAAAGGAACCGAGAAGAAGACTGTCTCCGTGACACCTGATGGACCGCACGAGTTCAAGTTCCGGTGCCCTTCGGATTGTGCACGGCGCCGGCAACTTTCAGCGTGACATGGACACCGTACTGGCAGGCCTCAAATGGCACAGCTTTCTTGTTTACCTCGACGTCGTCGTGGTATTCTCGTCCAGCTTTGACGGGCACTTCCGACGCCTTCGGGACCGTTCTTGAAGCAATCAGGACCGCCCGACTCACCATCAAGCCGACGAAGTGCCGGGTCGCCTACGGCGAACTGAAGTTTGTGGGTCCCGTTGTGAGCAACGAAGGTGTTCGTCCTGACCTGAGAAGACTCGCGCCTTGGCGGCATTTCCACCGCCCACCGACAAGGCCGTCCGAAGGTTCCTGGGACTCTGCTCGTACTACAGGTGGTTCGTTCGGGATTTCACTAAGCTTTCTGGGTCACTCACGCACCTCACAAACGACACTGTGAACTTTGAATGCGAGAAGAACAACGCAAGGCATTCGACGAGCTGAAGCGAAGCGCCAGTCGCCACCCGTTCTCGGCTATTTCAATCTGTCAGCCAAAACAGAAGTTCCTACGGACACCAGCAGTGCGGGACTCAGCGCGGTACCAGTTCTACAACAAGAGGGTACAAAGCGCGTAATCGTCTACTCTAGTCGGACGTTGTCGAACGCGGAACGAAATTACCCAACAACCAAGAAGAAACGCCTTGCCGTCGTCTGGGCTATCACGAAATTTTGCCCATGCCCACACGGAAGCCCTTTTTGAGTGGTCACCGACCACCACTCGCTATGCTGGTTAGCAAACCTGAAGGACCCATCGGGACGCTTCGTTCGATGGAGCCTACGACTGCACGAGTACGACGTGACCGTGGCCTACAAGTCAGTCCGAAAATACAGTGACACCGACTGCCTGTCCAGAGTCCCCGTCGAGTCAGCTACCGGCTCTGCCACAGACGACGACGACGTCGATCACTTTCTTGGCTCTTGGCACAGTGAGCGTAAATAGTGTGGCAGCGCTCAGCCGGACAATCCTGAGCTGCGAGTACTGATCGACTAATTAGAGGGACGAAGGCGCACGATTCCCCGAGCCTTCTCAGGTTTCCTGCGAAGATACGCATAACGGAGAAGATATTCTCTACAAAGACAGCATCAGGGACAGCAACTCGACGTTGCTCCTGTTAATTCCACCCAGTCTTCCAGAAGATGTCTTCAAAGCCTGCCACGACGAATCGACGTCGGGTAACCTTGGCTACAGCAGGACTCTCGCAAGGACCCGAAAGAAGTGCTACTGGCCCAAGCTACCGAAGATTTACCACTTCTATACGCGATTGCGCCAGGACTGCCTGTGGCGGAAAAAACCGCTGAAGAAGCCGGCAGGCCTCCTGCAACCGATCGCGCCCCCAACTGCACCGTTCTAGCAGGTTGGAACGGATCTGCTTGGACCTTTCCCGCCGTCGACGCAGGGAAACCGTTGGATTATTATGGCAACTAATTATCTCACCCGGTACGCCGATACAAAAGCACTCCCGTCGGGAACCGCTGTGGAAGTAGCCCAGTTCGCCGAGTTTATCCTCCTCCGACACCGCTCTCCCCAAGTCCTGATTACGGACCGAGGCTCCTCGTTCATGG
>JAZHYW010006105.1:0-13638 GCA_037355805.1 Ixodes ricinus | reverse complement strand
ACACGTAATCGCAAGTAATAAGGTTGTGCTTCTCGAAAAAATACGCGGACAAGGAGGTATATACGACGTTTCGGGCGGACGCCCTTCTTCAAGTAATAGACACGAAAGACGGACAAGAAACAGGCAGGGGACGGACACGTCACAAAAACAGGGGTAGGTACATTGGCCGAGAGGGAGGGGAAGGCAAAACCGTTAGAAGACGGAGTACAACTTGTTCGCCTGTCATCTAACGCAACTAAAAAAATAATAATGCAAAGCAAAAGCCGGGGCGCGTAAGTGCCACGGGATCTCGAACTCGCCTTGCGGCGTCTTCCGCGAGAACGAGACACCCAGAATGGTCCTCGGGGGTCCCCGGCCGCCGCAACCACGACCAAAGCGGTTACGACGGGCGGACGCGCGGTTCGGATCGGTTCGAGGAAGCCCCCCACCCCAGGTGTCGGGTGACGCGTGTTAACTTCGGCGCCGTTTGTCTCAAAAAGATTCAGAAAAAATACAGTTTTGTAAACAGCAGTAGGGACAATTTATTGCTATTCGTTTTGAGTGTTTATTTATTGGCCTCCGAGTCTCCGAAACCACCGAGGGCCGAAATCGCCCACGCGGGAAGGTCGTTCGCAAAACGGCACGAACACAAGTGCTAGACGCACAGATCACCCCCTCCCCCCCCTCCCGCCCCGAAAAAAAAAAGAAACGGGCGTTTTGAAACATTTGGTAAACCCTCTCAACCCACAACCCCCCCCCCTTTTCTCTCACCCCCCTCCTCCCCTCCGCCCTCCCTCCAACCCCCACGGCAACAAACTCCTGATGAAGAACGCTTTGGGACTGGAAGTACGTATTCCCACTATATACAACATGATACAGGTTAAAGAAGCCGGAATGGCGAACTAACGAAATTAACAAGTTCTTTTAACGAAATTAAAATTCTACTGGCGAGAGGAAAGGACGCACGATAGCAAACGGTAAGGCTCATAAAGAAAGCAGAAACGCGACGGCAGAAAGGATATTCCATGAAATCGACTACGTCATAGGAGAAGCGGCAACCCCGCTGGGGGCGAACATCCGCGGTTACCCCGTCAAAGTCCCGGGCGATCATGCACTCGCGCACCGCAAGTGCCGACAGTACGGCTGTGCAAGCGCGCCCGTCGCTTCAACTGTGCAACCAAAAAAAAAGTTTTTGTTTTTAAACGTTTAGAAAAAAACATTTAGACTAATACAGAAATTTAGTACGCGAAAGAAAGTTTGGTGTTGAGACCAAGGGGGAATTCTGTTTTGAGGTTGAAGATAAGACGGTTTTCCTCTCTTTCGCACGTGGGAGGAGGGGAAGCCTGATCTGATGACACAGACGCGCATGTTTAGTTCAGTATGGCCGGAAGTCGAGAAATGGTCAACTACATGTGTGGATTGTTCCGAAGGAAGGTCTCCCGACAATCTCCTGGTGACGAGACGGCGGTGCTCACGGAATCGTTCGTGCAGCCGTCGGTCTGTCTCTCCTATGTACAAAATGTCAGGGCAGCTCGTGCAGGAAATGGCGTAGATGACATTGGCTGACTTGCAGGTCTGGTTGTCGGGAATTTTGAATTTAAGATGTTGCGGGGAGCCAAGGTGCTTGCAAGTCAGGCATTTGGGAGCATTACAGGGCGTGGTGCCGGGTATGATGCCAGCCGGGTCTGTGTTGGTTTTCGCCTTCAGACTACTTTTGACAAGAAGGGTGCGGAGGTTCGGTGGACGGCGGTAAGCGACGGAAGGAGCCTTGGAAATTAGTTGGGAGATGTGCAGATGAGATGTTGCAGAGAGGAGTTTATGTGCTAGTTTTGGGACTTTAGGGTGGTACGTAACTATGAAGGGGTTCTTCTTGTCTTCAGGACGGGGGTTTCCGAAAAGGGCGTCATGTCTGGAAATGCCGAAGACCCGTCGTTTAGCTCTCTCGAGCAAATGGAGAGGGTAGCCCCGGTCGACGAAGAAAGAAATCATTTCGGTCACTTTGTTTTGAAAGTCAACAAAGTTGCTGCATATGCGCCGCAGGCGGAGGAACTGTGAGAATGGAATGGAGTCTTTTTGAGATCGAGGGTGGCAGGAGGAGTAGAGCAGGTAGCTGTGGGAGTCAGTGGGTTTATAATGGACGGAGGTTTCGAAGAGGCCCTTTTCCACTGATATACGGAGGTCCAGGAAAGTCACAGATTGGGAGACTGATGATGTGAATTTTAGAGAAGGGTGCGCTTCCGAGAGGCTCTGAGTGAATTTGGCGACGGTGCTGGGGGATCCAAAGCCAAAAATGTCGTCGATGTAGCGGCCGTAGAAATCGGGGTGCGGATTGGGGAGGGAATCAAAGAGGGCCATTTCCACATACCCCACAAAGAGGTTAGCGAAAGAAGGGCCCATCTTTGTGCCCATTGCAACCCCACATTTCTGACGGAAGAAAGAGCCGTCGAACTGGAAGGCGTTAAGGCTTAGCACCAGCTCTGCAAGGCGGATAATGATGTGAGAGGGAGGGTCCAGATTTTGTCTCCGATCAAGAAAATGTTGCAGTGCCAGAAGGCCGTCCTGGTGGGGAATGACAGTGTAAAGGGAGGTAACATCCATGGTGAAGAGAACGGTGTCGGAGTTAGGCGTGAATGCATGAAGTTGTTGGAGGAGATGCGTGGTGTCTTTTATATAGCTAGGCAAAGTCTGGACGATAGGCTGCAGGATAGAGTCCACAAAAGCGGATATGTAGGCAGTAGGGCAAGAGATTGCAGAAACAATGGGGCGACCGGGGATGCCGACCTTGTGAATTTTCGGCAGAAGATAGAAAGATGAGAGTTGTGGATGATTCACAATAAGGCGGCGGGCGGGAGAAGGCAGCGCGCTAGTGTCAATAGCATGTTCAATTGTGGATTTAATTAATTCTTGGTACTGGTCGGTGGGGTCAGACGGAAGGGGTTCGTAGAAGCTGGAAACAGAAAGTTGGCGATGGGCTTCCTCCCTGTATAGGTCTTTTCGCCAGACTACTATCGCACCACCTTTATCGGCCGGTTTGATCACTATGTCGTTACGTTTTTGAAGGGAGCGGAGGGCAGTTTCTTGTTCACGGTTGATGTTGCGAGCGAAGGACACCAGAGACGAAGATGACTGTTGAAGGATGTGGCGGCAGGCGCGGATGCTATTGTCTGTCTCAGGGTGCTTCGACGCTGTGGGAGTCCAGATACTAGGCTTGGGGTTGATAATTTCGAAAATGCTGCGTGTAAACCCAGAGGCAGAAGGTTCTTTAGAGAAGTGAGCATCTAGAAGAAGGCGTCGGAAGAACTGCTCGGATTCAGCGCGAATAGTGAAAGGGTCAGGAGTCCTTTGGAGGTTAGGAACGAAAGAAAGACCTTTGGAGAGCAAGGAGCGCTCGGGTAAGGTGAGAGGTAGGTCGTCCGGAATGGTCACCACAAGGGTGTTCGGGGGATTTAGAGGCTCATGCAAACCTTGACGGAGGAGAGGGCGAAGTTTGTTGGATTTGGTTGTTTGCAGGTCCGAATAGAGCAAAGCATTCAGTGCCCGGATCTTATCAGTGATAGCGCGGGAGTTTGTATGGAAAGGAGGACTGTCGAAGCCCTGCAGTGTGGCCCTCGTGCGTGCAAGCCCATCGCGGAGCTGGGCGCAGTGGTTCAGGTGGAATTTTAGATGCGCTTTGATTACCTGGAAGGCTGCTTTGTCGAGGATTTGGTCAAGTTGTTTCTTTAAGGGTGGGTCATGGAGGTGTAAACCGGTGCGAAGTCGGAAGCCTCTCGGGATGACTCTATGTCTGAGACAACGCTTTAGGAACGCAGCATGGCTAGAAGCTTTAGTGATTTTGAGGGTGAGGGTGAACGCTTGGAGCGCAGGATAAAACTGGGGTGTGGAGTTCCATGGAAACCGGGAGGTGGATTGTTCAGTAGTAGGATGGAGTTCAGGAAACAAATAAACAAGGAACGAAGGGAGTTGACACTCACGTTGGACGAGGACATGGAGGCAGCAAGATAGCGGGAAGTATCCAAGAGAATGGGGGCGCTGCCGAGCACAATGAACCAAAACACGTAATCGCAAGTAATAAGGTTGTGCTTCTCGAAAAAATACGCGGACAAGGAGGTATATACGACGTTTCGGGCGGACGCCCTTCTTCAAGTAATAGACACGAAAGACGGACAAGAAACAGGCAGGGGACGGACACGTCACAAAAACAGGGGTAGGAACATTGGCCGGCGCAAGTTTCGGTTTTCGGTTTCGAGCAGTTGCGTCTTTTGGCTCTATTAAAAAAATACGCTACTCTGTTGCAAGATCTGAATTCTGGGTGAGATCCTCACGACACCATAATAAAGCGCCTGGCAAAAAATTAAAATTTTTTGGGTGTCTCAGTGTCTCTGTTAATTGCTGCGCCGGTAGCGTCACAAAAAGATTTCGCCAAAGCGACTGCGGCACTGAGACTTCGCTTATCACTGGAAAACACTGCGATATCGCCTGTGTAACTCATAACTTTTATCTCGGCTATTTCCATTCGAAAGCCACCGTCGATTTTACTGTTCAAAACACTTGGGCAAAACAGTTCGAAATACAAATAAAACAAAAGCGGCGACATAGGGCATCCTTGCCTTAGACTTTCACACATGAATCTGCTCCGGTTACTTTTTTGTTTACGACTGAGCGTTGCGGTGCAATCTTTACAGGCCATTTCGGCACCTTCCAAAATGGCCTCGCCCAGGTTACGGGTTTTTAAAACTTAAAAAAGGACGTCATGCTTGACGCGATCGAACGCCTTGTTTAGATATATTCGGAGCATGGCTACTTGGCCCACATGCCCCCTCACGCGGTTCTAACACGCTGCGCGCGGCATGTACATTCGTCATAGATAGTTCCGCCTTAGATCTCACATTTCCTGGGGTTTTTACCGATAAGCTTACAAGCAGCCATCTGAAACCGTCGCGCTAAACGTTTTGGAAAAAACTTTGTAACCAGTGTTACAAAGGGGGATCGCGCGGTAACCTGTGACTCGGCGCTGAAGTTTTCTGCGACATAAGGCGGTGGTAACACTTTTTTGTTCATACGCTTTACTACAACACACTGGGGAGAACGCCCTTGAGCTTTTTGAAGAACTCGGCACATATGCCATCGGGTCCCGGCGTTTTTGACATTGGCCGGTCGTTTATCGCCCGTTCGACGTCCTGAATAGAAGTCGACTGCGACGAGCTTTTCCGTCTCCTCGTCCGCTGACTGCGGCAGCAACTCCTGAAGCCTACCGCATCAGGGGTCCTCTCTTCCCTGAACTTTCTTCTCCAAAGAGCCCCTTATAGTGCGCAACAAACGCCTGCTGAATACTGCTTGAGCTCCCGCTCGTAACGCCATTGATATCGATTTCAGCTATCTGGTTCCGTAGCGCGTATCGCTTCTCCTCCGCTTAAGGCCCGTTTCGTTGGCTGCTCGCCCAGGAGGCATTTCTCCGCACGCGCTCGAACCACGGCGCCTCGATAACGTTCTTGGTGAAGCTGTTCTAGCCGCTCCCTAACGCTTTCTACGTCCTTCAAACATACGCCGGGATTTACACACTCTGCTCTCGAGAGCGCCTGCAGATCGGCGTTTAAACTTTGGCGCAACGCGCTTCGTGGGTCAAAAACAAACGACCTCTCTATCCCTAGCATCCTTATTTCCTGCTTTGCGATCTCCCCGCCTCAAAAAGATCCCCTCCCACATTTTCAAAACAAAAGTTGAAAATGTTGATTACACCCCAGAAAATATTCAACGTCAGAGCAGCTTGGTGTTTTAGCTTTCAACGTTTCCGAGCAGAACTTCGCCTTCGGCGGTGCCTTGTCACCGATCGTTGTCGCAGCCAAGCAATGGTCGAAAAAAAAAAAAAAACCCTGCTGTAACACGATACTTGGTTAACAATGCTGCCACACAGGCCTAAATGTAGATTGTACAGTGCTAATCACACTTGTCTATAACGCGCGAGCGTGCGGCTTTCTCCGGGGAGCGCTAGACTGGTGGCATTCGCGGAAACTAAGCTAGTCACGTGGCGCAACATGGAACGGCCCGCTCGAGGGTGTCCTGCCCACTCTATCAGCTGGGACAACCCCGCTTCACTCATTCCGACTATCCTTGTTCGGACGTCTTTCGGCACTCGTGGTGTCATTGTCGGCGATCAGTGCTTTTGTCCTGTAGGATTCTCTCGATACTATGCGCAGTCCTGTTGAATCCGGTCAATTGATATACTTTTGTTTTTGCATAGTAGCAAGCCTTATACCAGCTTGATAAGCGATAAAAGTAAAGTGCTTTATGATATATTTTTGTTTTTTGATGACGACATCGTTGATACGCCTTCATGCTTTAGTTTGTTTATTGTTCGAGCAATGATGTTTGTAAAAAGCGTGCGAGCAGCCTTCCGCGTTCGCCGCCAGCTGATAGAGTGGGCAGGACACCCCTCGAGCGGGCCGTTCCATGTTGCGCCACGTGACTAGCTTAGTTTCCGCGAATGCCACCAGTCTAGCGCTCCCCGGAGAAAGCCGCACGCTCGCGCGTTATAGACAAGTGTGATTAGCACTGTACCTAATCGCGCGCGGTTGGACGCTTGGAAGTGGGTGAAACGCATCTCGCGTGTTTCTTTTCTAACGATTCCTGCGTCTACCAGCTCAAAATCTTCGAGCAGCTCGCCTAAATTGTCGCACTTCTATCGGTGCGCTGACCAGACGGCGCTCTCTCTATCTCCCGAACGATGCAATTAAAAGTCCCCACACAACACGACTGCTCTATCACAATCAACGAAACGGCGCAAGCCAGAATAAAGGAAACCCGGTCTTTCACCGTACTGGGGGCGTGTACACAGATAAGGCGCCAGTGAACTGCTACGAACAAAAAAATCACACATAATAACACGACCTTCGGTGTCGACGGTCACACTTAGCTCAGATATGGGAAACAATATCTTTAAAACAAAAAACAACCACCCGAAACACCGACAGAGTGTTTTACACAAACTTCATACGATGATAAAAAAGGCTTTAGTGCGTTCACCACCTGCTCTTCCTCGGCCATCTTGGGTTTCTGCATCGCTAAGAAATTGGGTTTCTGACTTTTCAATAAACGTTGTACTTGGTATTGTTTCTTACGCATGTTGGAACCTCGAACATTTAACGATGAAACCGTGATAGCCGGGTCGAGTGTACAATTCATGAAGGGCTATGATGGTACACTTGCCTTGAAAATCGCGCATGAGTTCATAGACCAGGCGTTGCCGCCTTACTGGTGTCGTGGCGTCGCCTTTCGTCCGAGGGGCGCTCAGTACTTGTTTGTACTTGCCTCGCTTGCTCGCTACCCACCACGCGTTCGGGTTCCGGGTTGTGTCGGTCGGAGTCGTCTCGTCAAGCCCACGCTTGGTGGAGTCCGTGTTCTCGTCCATGCTGTCGATGACGCCTTCGTGGTCTTTCTAGGTCGGCAGGAAGTTGGCAGAGGGCAGAGCCGCAATGGCCTCAGGCGACGTCGCCACAGGTGAGGGCGCCGAACCTTCTGGCATCGAGGCGTTTGCTGCCGTCTCCTTGCCGCCGTTGTCGTCAGCTGCGGGAGGTTGCTTTGGTTGTTCGATGCCCGGTGGGGAGTCACTTTTGGAGAGCGCCCGCCGCAAGTTTGGCGTCCTCCGCCTCCATGACGAACTGGAACGGCTCGACCGTCCCATAGCTCCGCCGGTGACGCCAACGTACGTACGTACGCATTCTTCTTTCTCGTGTCCGAAACGGGAGCACTCCGAGCACTTCGGCACGCGACTGTCGCGCCTAATGTGCCCGGAGCGTTTGCACCGCAAGCAGATCCGGCGCTCTTCCCGGGATGACGGTGAGGGTATTCGCACCTTGAAGACGAAGTTGATGGGGCATACCGTCGGGCGTGGTGTTCTTATTCAAGGTCATGCGTATGAATCGGGTGATACGATTTAATGCCCTCAAAACCGCTGACACGCCACTTCTCGCGCCCAACCTCGCCTACTTTCCCGTACGGCTCGAGCAGCTTCCGAACCTTGTCGTCCGCTACGAGGAATGGCACCCAGTGGATGCGTAGACGGATCTTTCTGGAACCAGGATCAATAACGAGGCAACGAGGGCCTTTAACCTTGATCTCCTTGAAGTTCAGGAGCCGTTCTTTGCTTCCGGTGTGCGCAGTGTCGCCAGCCACACATGATTCATCTGGAACGCGCCCAGCGAGACGATGTCGGGCAAGAGCAGCGGTCCGCTTCCAGTTCCCGGCGGAAATCCTTGATGCGGTAGAGCCGTCTTTCAAGTCACAGTGAAAAATGAAAGAGTTCATAAAGATTTCGCCGGATGGCATCGAGGGCAAAACTACCTTGTAGTTTTTAGTAGATGACGATGAAGCACCAAAGACAGAAGTTCCACGGCCATCGAGGACCGCTGTAGCCGCTCCGACGGAGGTCATGATTGTTGCGACCGTACTGCTCGAAAGCCGGAAGAAGAATCGAGCTACGCCACAGCCCAAAGAAACCTCTTTATACTAATGGTTCCTGCAGTACCCGATGCCCACTGCACACGCTCTCTGGAAAAAGAAAGCCAATAACGAAATGCCCTCGTTGCACTGCTAATGCCAAGAGCTCGGGCAGGGAGTTGCACTGTCATGCGCTCCGGAACCAAAAGAAACAAAACTGGGGCTCTAAGCTGGACGCTTGGCGAAAGCGACGGCGAGAAATCTGGAGGCCGCGATTGGCCAACGCCACACTTGACCTTGGCGCCGGCCAATCATAGCCGAATTTCTCGCCGACTGTTCCGCCCAGTGTCAATGGGGCCCTGTTCGGAACAGATTGGTAAGACGTCTATTTCGTTTAAACGTTGTTGTTCACGCGCCCCACATTGCGCGAACGCGACGCCGATTGTCCAACAACTTCGCCTGGACGTGTCGCAGCTATTGCTGGGACTGTACTGCGGATTAACACAGGACTGCTAACTTTTTTCCTGGACACGGGAAAGCCACGGACAGCCAGGAGGGGTGGGTAAACCCACATCGCTCGGAATCCGCACTGACGCACACTCACCAAACACCTACACTTGTAGGTGCCCCCCTGCGGGGTATTGCGCAGATAAATAATATGGAATTCATAACGCAACAGAAAGCGCGTTTTAGTTTTAAATCTGTGGGCAGTGCGGCACAAAGCACTCTATTCAAGGGCTATCAGTTTTGGGATAAAGTGCTGTGTACTCGTGATGGGTGAACTAACAACGAGTACATCTAGTCAAGTAAAATTTGTTTTGGACGTAGCGCAATACCAAGCGCGTCATGCAGTGAACTAGAACAGGATACGGTGGCTGTAGAAACAGAAAAAATAATCTCCCTCCAAGGAGTATAAAAAAGACGCGTGGGTTTGCCAGCATTTGAATAACAGAGCTTTGATCTGGCAAGCAGGCGTGATTTGTTCCTATATTTATTCTTTCCGTTTTATTTAACTTCACCAACGCGCTTACATCAACCTAAAGGCTAGCCCACATGGTGCGTTTTTCTCCGCGTCTGCGTCGCGTCTGCGCCTGCGCTTTGACGTCACTTCCGGCGCCGGGACGAAACGCAGCGTTTTTAGGCGCATTCCGGCGTATCTGGAGGAGCCAGATATTTTGCGTCCAGGCGTCGCGTCTCCCGCCGCGTCCAGCAGGCAACAACCAATGAACGGCCGTGTGCACTCGTTGCAAGCAAGGAGCGGTTAAATTTTCTACCACTGTAGGACTGTTGTAGTTTTGCCACGGGCCTTGCGAGAATGGCGGTAAACAACGAACGCCTAATTAGCGAAGTAGAAAAGCGTCCTGCACTCTGGCAGGCGCAATGTAAAGATTATAAGGATACCAAGAAAAAATCAGCAATTTGGTGTGAGCTCGGCGATCTTCTTCTGCCGGGAGACAAGGATCGCGGTAAGTCCTAACTTTCACCAACGAAAAGTGCCCACCTCAATCTGAGTCCTCTTTTTATTTTAGTGGACAAAGTCCAGAAACGTTGGAGGTCCCTCCGGGACAAGCTGGTGCGCCTGCTGCGCGACATGAAGAAAACCAGGACCAGCGGTGCCGGTGCCGACGACGTCGAAGACCCAATGGCGTGGCCACACTTCGAACAAATGTACTTCGTGAAAGATAGCCTGGAGCATCGAAGGTAATGCGTGCATTGTGAATTCTCCGATAGTGTGCTTCGATTAAATTATTTGATAGCCGTCCAGGCTTCGCTGTCCCCAAATAATAGATCGCCACTCATAGATTCCACGTGTGCATGCCTCCGGTATGGCCCTTCGGTCTTTCTGCTGTCATCGGCATCTGTCTGGGTGCAAATAAACATTATCATTATTATAATTACGCAATTTTACGGCGCTTTTAGTGACGTTCTGATACACTAAAATCTGAGTAGCTTTGGAGCTGCGTAGTAGCTGTGCCGATCGAACATTTCGGCTAGCATAAGCTTCCTGCACAATGTGAACTTTCTACTGGTTAATACTCAGTGTGGTGAAAGTTACAGAAAGAACGAAATAGATGGAGACTATTTGTAGAGGTTCACAAACATGGAAATGATACTGCACATTGTTTAGCAGTGTGCAGTGACCTATGACCATTTTTCATGCTAACTCGGCGAAATCTGCTGAAGCGCTTCACACAATGGATCACTGCACTAGTGGGTCACTTCTCGGACTTTACATTGGCAGTTTCGCCCCCACCCGAGCCCCTACCCAAAAGTTCCTGGCTATGTCCCTGATGTGTGGCACTGAATGTTTGTTTTATTAAAGTAATTGTTTTCTCCTTAATCAACAGCACGTCGGGAAACATGAAGGCATCTACCAATGACGACTTCATCCGTCCAGTGGAGGACGGAACCTGTTTAGACGAAAGTGCAGCGACTGATGGACGGAGCCAGAGGCATGCATTGTCGTAGTTGATGAAGTGGACGAGGAGTGCCATTCTGGGGGGTGGGAAGCCCATTCCCTCCAGCTTTTACCAGTGGCGCCTCGAACGAGCCCCAAAAGAAAAAAAAAAGACCAATCCTGACCCGCTCTTGACAGAGCTCCAAAATATAAGTACCAGTGTGGCAGGCCAAAAAAAGCCAGATGCGCATGAATACTTTGCTTTATCTTTGTGCGATCCAATGCGATCCATTCATCCATCGAAAGTGTTAAGAATGCGTAAAAACATCTTGCAGGCAATTGAAGACTGCCAGGATTAGAAAGTTAGGCCTGTTTCAGATGGGGCAATTTTTTCGAGTAATCCCGCCGTTCCTCGCTATAGTCGGTGATAGGTCAAGAACGAAGTGGAAGCTCCTCCCACCTCTTTCCCCATTAGCAGAGCGAACAGTGGAGAGGAGGTCGCCTCCTCTTCGGCGATCACTCTGCTGAAGTGGAAAGGGGCGGGAAGTGCTTCCACTTCGTTCTTGACCGAGCCGGATCAGTCCCACCAATTGCGTGTTTCAGCTCGAGGATCTATAAATTGCCCCGTCTGTAGTGGGACTTAGCGCTGCTAAGAGGGTACCTGGTTTATTTTATTATATTTTTAATGTTTAAAAGCTACTGAAGGTGCAATAGTGGAATGTTATACCCGTGCCACACGGGCAACTTGAAAGCCATTTACAACAAATGACATTTGAGCGGACGGCCAATCAGCGCGCGACACTCCGGGCGTAGTGCATTCCACGCGCGACAGATTGCGAGCTGATTCGCCAATCACACAAATGTCATTCGTTGTAAATGGGATTCGAGTTGCCTGTGTGGCACGGGTATAACATTCACTGCATTTAGTCTACAATTGCAGGGCATTTACAGACATGAGGCTTTCGGCCGAGGTGCCCGCAATCTGACGGAGGCTTATTGCGGAGAAGGTGCCGTGTAACCGAGCTTTCGGTTGCACGTCAAAAGATCCCCAGGTGGTCGAAATTAATCCTCAGTCCTCCGCTGGGGCGTGCCAGATGCCCGTCGTTGGTTTGACACGTAAAACCCCCAAATTTGATTTTGACAGACATGAGGCTGTTGTGTGCAGTACATTACACTGTGTACAACTTTGTTTTCTTTTTTGGTAAGATTGCTGCATAGCATATTGGGCCCAAGCAATGTTTTCGGACTATTAAAGATATCTTATTTCTAGGAATGCAAGTTGTCAAGACTAATCTTCTTTCATGAGTTTCACCTTGATTATATGTACTTGGTATGTTGTTACTGTTACCATTATAATTCGTGGATTCTGTACTGCTGCAGCAGGCACTTTACAGAGATGTGATATGTTCAAGTTACATCTATATACAGAATATTTATTCAAGAATTCAAATACACTGATACAACTAGTGCAATACAAAATTCATAACAAAGTATGCAATGCGAGAAATATGTAAACTTCACAAGTTATCGTGAATAAATATACCTACAGCATTTACTAAGTGCTTTCAAACAGCAACTACTAATGAAGCAATGTGATGGAAACATAATCGGGACTTTGTGCTGTGTGTACAGGTTACTTGAATAATCATGGTTAGTTGTGTTGCCTTCGCAATAGACCAATCCCACCAGCCTGTTTCACTACGCTGCAATGCATAGCGGGGTCTTTGGTCTTTCGCTATAATGCTAACTACCAACTGTGTCGAATCAACTAGTCATTGCCGTGTGGCGCATGCACTGAACGGTTAGCAAGATGGATCTATTGGCAAAAATGGTATCTCTCAACACAACCCCATCCTTTTTTCTTGTTACAGCTGTTAAGGCGACAACGAGTATAAACATTCACTTTATGCTGCAAAGTATTTTTTATTCTGAAATGTACTGTTAATTAACACTGTATTTTCTGGCGATGTATGGTTCTTGCAATAGAACATTTGCTATATTCTCTAGCGCCCCGGCCCGCACTCGAGGAATCATGGGAACGGTGTTTCTTCAGCTCCTTAGTGATTGCTAATTTCGACCAATTCCATGGTTACACAGTTTTTGAGCGTAATTCGGAATCACCCGGAACAAGCGTCGTGAGAGCCCTAGGACCTGTCGTATCACTTTTAAAATTTCTCGTGAATGTCAGCATTTTTGATACTGTGCATGCGATCCACCTTGCAACCTGGCTGAGCTGCAGAAATCTCTTGCAATATTGTCATTCTCGTGATTGTTGCTTCAGCGGCAATGGCTTAAAAAGCCGACAATTCACAACAACAAAAACCAGGATTCAGCTCGGAGTCAGCGGGGCTGTTAATAGCATTTTTAGCATTTCCAACTTAATATGAGCGTCTTTTAAGCTGTACGAGAATGATAATGTAAGACATTTCTGCAGCTCATCCACGTTGAAGGGTGGACAGCATGCACAGTATCAAAAACGCTGACATTGAGGAGAAATCTTAGAAGCGATATGACAGGCCCTTGGAGTATATCAGGCGCTTGTTCAGGGTGACTCCGAATTACGCTCAAAAGCTATGTAACCATGAATTGGGTCGAAATTACCGATCACTAAGGAGCTGAAGGGACACCGTTCCCGTGATTGCTCTAGCACGGGCCAGGGTGCTTGGGGGTTATTGCAAATAGTCTATTGTGGTTATTACAGTTCAGAATCTATAGTCCGTTGCAACCTAAGAACGAAGGGCGAGGGTAAGACGGGCCGGGGAAGGAGGAAGCAGACGGAACGCTAAAGAGAGAAGGAAGTTTCCCCCTCTCTTCTCTAGCGTTCCGTC
>JAZHYW010006104.1:0-44326 GCA_037355805.1 Ixodes ricinus | reverse complement strand
TTCGTTTAATTTTCGTAACCTCACAGCCAGTTTGCAGGCGTTTTTAGCTGTACTTGTGGATTTGTTTGATTCTGTTTTGGTGAGGTTTAAGTACTAGTCTGTTCATGAAGCGGGAGATGACAAACCTCATTAAGTTTCAGGGTTCGTTTTCTTCTATTATATTGTGCCGGCTGGGGGTACCTTTAAGCGGTGGAGATTATTTGGTTGGTTTGGTCGATAAGCTTGCCAGATGTGAGATTGGCTCGCCCATTGTTCTGCATAGTTAATCCCAGGACCTTATCGAATTTCCCAGAGTGTCTTGTCGTTCCAGGAGTAACAACTTTATCGGGGTTGATGTTCTTTGACCCCGCGTTTCTTGACGACTATGCGTTCAGATTTTCGAACTGGTTTCGCAGTTGCTGTCTGTGCATGGCGTGGTGTTACATCAGCTGCAATCTGCGGTGTTTCTTCTCTCTTTGCCGTGTATTGCATTTATTTGTCCAAGTGTGATGCCATCAGCTAGATGGAGTACCGTAGGTTGGGGGATAGCATTCACGCCTCCTTGGTGGGTGCATAGCATACTCCTTATTGAAAGTATTTTAGCACGATAGAATATAACCTTGTAAGGTACCCCTTCTTCCTTGAAATGAGAATTGTTGTCTCTTTCAGCGTACTTGAACGCCGTTGGGCTGAGCGGTCCCGCAAAGCTTCTGTTGTAGTTGTACGTTTTGCTTCCGCGATTCTGCTTTTAGGACTCGAAGGATGGCGTCATGTGCGACGTTATCAAAAGATTTGGAGAAATCATGGTTGATTAAACCATGAATTTGCTACATACAAATCGCATTACTCTATAAAACAATTTACACCACTAATCAGCTTTTCCTAAGGCTAAAACTATCAGGTTGTTATCGAAACCTATTCCAAGTTGGACATCCTAAAATCAGATGCAGCAGCCTTGCTTGTCCTTTAGTGATAGCTGTTTACCAGCAACATGGTTAAGAAGATAGAAGCACCGCATACAGTTCATACATGCACGCAAAGGCCTATGGAGACAGTAAATCGCGCACGAGGAAGGAATCACGACGGGGTGTATCTTTTCACAGCTTTATATACTTCACAATCTAAAAGACTCTAATTCGCTGGTGACTGTCTTCATGATTCAGATAGTTATGCCCGAGTCCCAGTAAAGCTTCAAGCAAACAGCGGACATCCACAAGCCTCAAACACGTGCATCAATCCAAGGGCAGGTATCTTTTGACATGCTTGCAATCACCCGTGTACTTTACGACAGGGTTGGGCAAAAATAGTCAAAAATGTATTTGGAAATACAAATACTAGGATACATTAAAATAGTAATAAAATACTGATACTAAAATATATCTGTAAAAATGTATCGTGATACGTTTCGGAAATGCATGTTTAAATAGAGGCGAAATATTTTGGAAATACGGATACAGGAATACATTTTAGGAGGGCAAAATACTAATACAAGTACTGATACTGCAATACATTTTTCCAATTTGTTTGAGACGCCAACTGAGATGAAGCACTTAGTTTGAAGTGGCAGTTTTGATCTCGAAAATACTTTCCCGTAGGCTTGGCACTTTGCCTTGAGGGTAGTAGTTTTGGACGACGAGGTAGTCTTCAGTAGGCTAAAACAACGGTCCATCAATGACTGACCGCGGTCCCTACTCTTGACATTCCGTGTGTCTGACGAGGGATGCAAAAATAATTTCATCTCTATATAAATCCTATGCTCACCTCAATCCCATCAAACGTCACCATGCCCCTGTCCAATAAGGACGCCCTGTCAACATTGATCACATGACGTCACGGTGGAATGAACTGGTATTTTATCTACAGGGTGTCCTTGAACATGAACCTTCACCTCGCGGTTGTATGAAAGGGCAATACGTTACTGCCGCAGCAGGTTACCTCATTGAAAATCGATGCAGGCAGTGACGGCTGGAATTAGCTGAGAATGATGGGACCCACCTTAAGCATCCTGTAACTCACGTCTTATCTTCTGTTGCGGTTGAAAAAACACCCTCCGCCACCGACGCATGGATTGCAGTCCTCAAGTTTCGCTTAGCATCATCAAAACAGAGACCTCGTGGATTGCGACCTGATATTGCCGGCACAGGTGCGGAGCTCTCCGAGAAACAGCGCGCTTTCAGAAGGAACTGGAGCCCCAGGTGGCCTGAAAGTCTGGGTCGGTACAGCGAGACCATGTCTGGCCTCCTTCCTAGGTTTCGGGTCACCAGAGCATCGGGTCACGTTTCACGTCGGCTGATGACGTAGCCTTGGAGCCGTGCAATATTGCGGGTTGCAGCCGCAGAGGCATTCGAATATGTGCGTTGGGCCACACTGCGTGAGTCAATGCTACTATTCCAAGTCAATGACCACTATGACTCCAGCTTTTCCGGCTGCGGTACTGTGTACGCTGCCGGTCAGAGAGACGGTTAGCAGTGGGCATTGGATGCCCGGCTAAACAATGACTCAAGAAATCCCTACCTAAGGACCTGTGGCAGAAGCTACCCAGACTCCTCTCCTGGCACTCCACCTGGTTCGAGATCCCCGACTACGCAACACTTTTCAGAGAGAGAGAGGACGCGACGCATAAAAATAGTTTTGAAAAATCAGAAGGAACCTTGGTCAGCATGGTAACAATGATCCAGCATCGTGTGGACTTGGATTCTTTTTTTTTTTTCGGGGTGAGGGGGGGAGAGGCATTTCTCATTGAACGCAACGAAATACATTTTGACCCGATTGTATCGCGATACAAAGAAACACACCAAATGTGTTTCGATACACAGGGCTACAGGTACCGGTGAAAAAATGTTTCACGATACCGAAATACAGATACAAATTGTATTTCTGAAATGCTATCGCGACACATTTGTATCGCTTGATACCGCTTAACCCTGCTTTACGAGCTGCCGAAAGACTGAAAGCCTGCCAAAGGAACACTCGCGTGCGTGCAGAGCATTTTTGAGTCGTGTTGGTGTCGGCTGTTTCTGTTTGTCAGCTCTGGGTGGGACTAGGATAATCGAAGTCTGTTGCTTTGTTCTCGGCAATATTTCGCAGACAGAGAAGAATAATATATCTAGGTTCCATTAATGTATCTCCATGAAAAAAAAGATGTGTACAGTCAACACTTATTCAACCTAGTCGCAAAAACAACCAGCGCTTAAGTTGAGTTTCCAAGTGCGAACATCCTTCAAAAGAGGGGTTCTACCTCACTATACTGTAACACTACTAGCCTCTTCACACCCTTAAATAAATAGAGGGCTGTTCTATGGTGATACACTTATAAAAATAAGTGTATCACCAGAATTAAGGGTACCTAAAGGATGTAGCCATATGTGTAAATCTCCTAAAACGGGCTTTTTTCGACCTTAAGCGTGTGAATTTATTTGTAGTGTGCACATGCTTTTCAACAAAGGGTTTTGAGATTAATGTCTTGTTTCAGGTATGTGTGCGCAAAAGTGCGAATATATTCAAACCGTTATTTTGACCAATATATTTTCCCTTTGTTTTCTTGTTTATATCTAAGCATTTCGACATGTCCTTCGCGTCATCTTGAAGTGTGGCAGAGTTTGTTGGTCGCGGAGGTTATAGTTCTTTGTGGGTACCGTGGTCACCCCAGCATTCCCTCAGCCAAGTAACACTAACAGTTCTGATCTTGTTACCGCAGCCTTCGCTGTAATCAAAAGGTAAAGTGAAATACCTCAAACATTTTGCTAATAGCGCAAAACGTCCGCTTGTTAGGACTGCGATTGGAAGCATTAATTGTCCCTAACCATCATTAGAGGCTCGCCTCGGTGAGTTCCCTTAGTGCCCTACGATCGTGTTTCTACCAACAATGTTTAGGCAATGGGATAAGGTCCTGATAGTAATCATGCGATTAAAAAATTGTTTGTTGCGCATTAGAAACGTTTGATGGTGCCTTCTTCGTCTCGACACTACACTGTCTTGTATTAGCTATATACACCTCAGAATGAATCATATTTTTTATATTAAACACATAATATTTGATTTATAAAATAGATCAATATCAGGCAAACTTATTTTTTCTTATCAAAATGTCATTATTCAAGAAGGTCACGGGAGTTTCTTACTCGACTAATTATAAGCGCTTCCTACCAGCGTTGATGGTTTGGGAGTTGCGAAGACATTACTAACGAAACACAAAGCGACATATGTGCCGGGTAAAAAAAGCTTATCCTGGAACGAAAATATTGCCTGACAGAACCTCAATGTTGTATGTACTTCAGAAGTATGCTTGCCTTTGATTGAAAATACCTAGAAACACTTTGCGTCCGTAAGCTTTTTTTTTTCTTTTTTTTGATTCTTGTTGAAAGGTAAAATTGTCGTTGAACTTGGAAGTAAGAGTTTGTCGTCGTCACACTGGAAACTGACGGCCGAGGCAACGTCTTCATTCGTTGCCAAGATTCACAAAGAATTTAATTTTCTATATCACTGGCTGCAACTTACTTTTTGGTTCTTTACGCAGCAAATCCAAGAACTCACTTCATACCTGCTGAAACAAGAGTGCCTTGGCAGCACAAATTTAGGGTCGCCCTCATTCACATCGTAATTGCTCTATTTGCGCCATGTTGTTTATTCCGTGCCATCAAATTCAGAACCATATTATTATTTTCCAAATGGATAGGCGCAAACATTAGGACTTATAAAATGAATTCTGATTATGTGAAAACTTCATTAAATTTCCGAGAACTGCCAATTTTTGCCGTTCTATTTGTTTTTGCTATGAAGTTATGCTGAGATATACCATCAAATACAAGATATGGCATTTGCCTGCAATTCCAAATGATTTCAATCTTAAAAACTGCGAGGTATCTTCACAGTGCATATATTTAAGGCAAAACACAGTGGCAGGGATGAAATGCCACGCCATCTTCCCGAGTCAAACCATGGGGTGATGCGGAGGATCGCGGACCGTTATTAACGGTGTATTTATTAACGGTGTTAGTAACGTTGTGTAGTAACGTTGTTAACTTGCGTTCTTATTACGTTGACAACATGCGTTGGATTACCACACATCGCGTGAACGTTGTTGGAGACTCCGCGATGCTCCGCATCACCCCATGATTCCCTCCGGGAAGATGGTGTAATTTTTTTGGTTTGTCTTCCTTGGTTTGTCGCCCCCCCATTGCCCCCCCGGGCTGCCGTGCGGCACGCCGCTAGGATAGAAACGTGAGCGCTGCGTCGCAGCCCGGCGGCGCTGCCGCGTCGCGATAGGGCAGCGGAACGCGCCCAGCGCGCCACCGCTGCTGACTAGAGATGGGCAAAACGGCTCTCTACTTCGGTGAGCGGCTCTGAGCTGGCTCAGCTCACTGAAATGAACCGGCACATTTGAACGGCTCACCGGCTCACTTCGGTGACTGACTGCGGCTCAAGAGCGAGCCGGATCGTTTTGAGCCGCTCCTTTAAAGAACGAGTGAGCCGTGGTTCTTTTAGAGAGAAAGTCCGGTCTCTCTCGTTCACTGAGCCGTGCCCGTAGATGCCCGAACCGTGCTGTCAGAGCCGGGTGGCCGGGTCCACGGATGGCGCCGTTCGTTGACCTACTGCCTTTCGAACGATGTCTCACGATTCTCGCCAATCGTGCATCGTGTGCTGGTGCGGCACTCCCGAAGGTAGCAGTGAACTACTTATAGCACTGTTATTCTACCATCGATAGTGGGCTATTGATGGGAATAGGCGCGGGCGGGAAAAGACGTTAAACGAAGTGCTTGACGACATTCGTTGGCGTTTCTTTCGAAGCGGGTAATCAGGCAAAACAGAATCTGAGCGGCGCTCGAGGTGAAGGCAAGCCGTAAACAATGAGGGGTTAATCTCTGCACTGGCTACCATAGGCTCCGCAGAGGCTCTGTCGACGCTAGTGCCAAAGCCCCCATTCAGTTACGGCCCTGGCAGGAAGGTTGCCACTTTTGTCAACAAAAATGCTGTTTTCGTCATCATGGCGGTAGGAACGGAATGGGTTGCTTTCGCACTACTAATAGATGGCATGCAAATCGCAGCCGGCAAAAGACCCAGCCAATGCCCAGCCTGACCCGACTGTTGAGTGAACGAGAGAACCGGCTCCAGAAAAGACCACTGCTCACTTTTACTGAGCCGCGGCGTCACTGCATCTTTAACAGGAAGCACTCGTAAGATCCGGCTCGCTCCTTAGCGACCCATCTCTACAGCTTATTCACGCATGAAGAGAGAACTGGGAGGAGAGTTGCGCATGCACGCGCGGTGTGAGTAGAAGCGAACGCACGCGGAGTGCACGCAGCTGGTGAGAGAAGAGCGGAGAAAGTAACGCGCAGCTGTTGAAGAGGAAGGAAATTTGCGCATGCGTAGTGTGAGTGCGGACTACGGCGCCGACGCCGACGCCAACGCCAACGCCGCGGGACATGAGACCTGAGCAAGAGATGCTCGCATCTAAAACAACATGTATTATTCATGTGCCAGTGTTTGTGTCAAAGCATTGTGTGCGTAGGTTGAAATATGCACATAAAATGTTTGCACGCAAACCGCAGTGCTTAGATGTTCTGGGCTTGAAGTCCGTGCAATGATATTCGGGCCCTGCTCAAATAAGTGTAAAAGACATCATTTCTCAAAAAAAAGAAAAGTGAGTGTTTATCACATTTTTTTTATTAACCATATCGCCGTTTGCGGTGCACACTCAACATTTATGCAGACTTTCGAGATAACATACGTAGTGATGTGCTCAGTGGCAACGGAGAGCCGAGGTTGTGTTTTTGTCCTTAGTGATTCCAGCGAGCGCTTGAGTAGCATAGAAATCTTTCACCAGTGCACGCGAACTTATTTCCAAGAAATGATATTCGCCTTCAATCAATTATTTGCATCCACAAACGAAATTGGTGAATTGGCAAAAACTTAAAAAAAGGACCGGACTTAGAAGTTTTAACTAGATGGGCATTCGCGTTTTACGGCCTGACTCCAAGCTAAGTGCGACGCAGCTCGCAAGCTCCCTCACGAGGATTCGAGCGGAGCGACGCTACATCACGATGCGCACACCAAATGCGTTCCTTGTGAGAATCCATTCCGCTCCACTATTTGCATTAGACAGTGCCCTCATAACTCTGAATTTTTACAAGCGGTGTGTATCTCAGCGCCCGAAAGCATGCATACACACTATGCCGTCACGTTGCCGCGTAGTCGCGCGGTGCCGAAAAGAAGGGCTGCCACCCGAGCACCGAGATGCCGCGTTCATCGTGACAGCAGAAAAAGCTGTCGCGACTGGCGCCTCAAATTCCTGCCGCAATAGATGCCTAAGCAAAACCTCCAACTTTAAAGAAAAACAAATTCTAGGGCAGCGGTGCGTCAGGCCGTTCGAACTACTCAAAATATATCCCCGGCAAGGATATTGAATTTCACAAATGAGATGAAGTAACCTTGAGAGTACCACGTCCAAGAACTAATTGCGGGCTTCAGATGATTCAGCACCACTTCCATCAGTATTGATTTTTTTAAAGAAGTCAAGGTGTCTGCATTGAAAATTTAAATAAGAAGAAGTTGCGTGAAATATTATCCTCCCATAACATAATTCTCGGTGTGGTGCATAAATGTGTTTTTGTTTTTGTTTTGTTGTTGTTTTTGTTTCAAATGATGTAATTATATCCCCGCTGATCAATCTGCTAGGGCCAGGGGCTTCGTCAAGCTGCAATTCTGCAGCTTTTTCTCTACCTCCATCGCTCATTTTGTATTATGGGAGTAAATAAATGAATTGAACTAGTCAAATATTTGAGAACCCCATCAATCGCTGTCGGAATTCAAACACTATCTAGTAAAACCTACTAATTGCAAATTTTATTAGATCGTTTTTTCATCGCGATAATGAAATCTGGTACTCTGTTGCATCTTTTTCCGCGCATCGTTGTCACTTTCGGTTATATATATTGGAGCGAAAAAACGATCGTATGAAATATAAAGATTCATTTGAATGGGTATCAACAGAAAGTGCGAATATTTATATTGACAGTTAGGAATTTATGTTCTCTTACATGATTTACTTTGTTTGATTTACATTGATTTCACGTAGACTATCGGTACGCAGAATGTGTTAGTTTCGGTCGCTTCCCTGTCCTCCCTGTCCTCCCGTGAAACTTTTGATTGTTTTCCATGGCGTCATATCCCCTAATACCGTCATACAATAAAGTCACGCGGTTACCCCACATGCCTCCCACTTTTGGCGTAACAAAGTAACTGCGGCTTCAAGCGCTTTCCAATGGGAAGCTTCCGCTTCGCGTCTGGCTCAGCATCTTATGGTAAGTAATAAATATATATTAAAAAAAACAGTTTGATAGTCGTGGGTTAGAACGTCCGGCTCAGATTCTTATGGTTATCGGTTCGATTCTCGTCGTGTGACATCCGCAGTTTCTTTCCATTCTTGAAACATATACTGACAAATTACTCTCAATTATTTGGTTCTTCTTTTTTTTTATGGCTGAAACCCCTGCTTCGCGTTTTGTGACGGATTTTTTCTTTTGTTAATTATTGCGACACTTTTGTCGGGTGACCCAACTGCTTGTGCGTCAGATCCTGATCTGGCCCAGCCTCATCCGCCCCGGCGGAGATCGCATGACGTAGAAAACTATCCTCCGTTTCCCTTAATTCCGACCACATTTGAGGCTGGGGGGGGGGGGGTCGTGATGTGGGGGAGGGCAGGGTTAGCTTTGCCAAAAGTGCAAGCGTTGTTCCGCCCTGGGATAGGAGGAGGGGAAAAAGGTGGGGCATAAGTGAGAAGAGGAAGGAGGAGGCAAAAAGAAACCAGCAGCATTTATGTCTCAGTGAGCCAGTTTGCGAGTCCGGACTGGGCTGGTGGCACTTAGCGGAAGAGCAGGAGGGGCGTCATAGGTGCTTTGCTAGGCCGGTCTCTCGTAGGAAACCCAGTAGGAGGGACTGTATGAACCGTCTTCTACGCCTGGGACCTTCAGGGAAAACTACGTCCGAAGCTGTCGTTGGTCGGATGTGTTGTGAGGATAGGGCGGAAAGAAACGTCCTCCGAGCTTCCTCATGAAGAGGGCAACCCCAGACTATATGAGCCTCGTCCTCGGTGACCGCACACCGCTGACAGAGCGGAGTGTCTCTGCGTCCAAACCGGTGGAGGAGCCTCCCTGTGTATGCGCTCCCAGTTCTAAGACGAAAGAGCAGCGTCGCGTCGGACCGTTTTAACCCCTGGGTCAAGCAAGGTGGCCGCTTTGAGCTGCCCCAGGGGGAAAGGTTCGAGAAGAAATCCTGGATGGCTTGCTGGTATCGTCTGGGATCAGGAGGCGCCCTTAGCGTGGGAGAGAGGTCGTGGGCACGTGAGGCTATGCGGTCCACGATCTCGTTTCCGCGGAGGCCCACATGGGACGGGACCCACTGGAGCGAGATGGAGTGTCCATGTTCTTCAAGCTGGCGGGCTACCCGTCTCACCTCGTTGGCAGTGGGGCATGGGCCAGGCTTGCGTATGCGCTGAATACCTCCACGGGAGTCCGTGAAGACAACGATTAGTTGTGGAGGCAATGACATCGTCGCAGCCAGGGCTTCCGTGATTGCCAGCAGTTCGGCGGTCGTGGACGACACCATGTGGGTAGTGCGGGCGCTCCAGTCTTTTTGTAAGTCCGGGATGTGGAAGGCTGCCGTGCTGCTTTGCCGAACCCTGTCCACCGATCCGTCCGTGTAGATGTGGAGGTGCCGGGGTACCTTGCTGCTAGCTGTTCTTGTGCAGCTGCTTTGAGAACCGGAGGGGGCGTGTTGGCCTTCTTGCGAACGCCGGGTAGGAATTCTACTAACTGCAGGCCTGCCTTCCAGGGGGTGTCGTGCCGTGCGGGTTGGTTAACTGGGGGGTTCCCATCCAAGTGCGACAAGGGTCTGGGTGGCGAGGCTAAGCTTCGATTGTGTTCGGGTCCTGAGCCTATTGATCAGGGACTGGCCAGGATGAGTCTCTCCTAGACGAAGGATCTGCAGCAAAAGGCGTTGGGAGGCTTGGAGGTGCAAAGGAAGCGATCGGGCCTCCTCGTATACCCTCTCGTTTTTTGCGCTTCTGGGAACGCCTAGCGATGTTCGCAGGCCCGCACGGTGCAGCCGTTCGAGTTTTTCGGCCTGGCTGGGGAGGAGGTCCATGTATGGTAAGCTGTACATGAATCGGCTCACCACCAAAGAAGAGTGAAGGGTCAACATGGATCGGGGAGAGTTGCCCCAGTTCTGCCCTCCAACCCGACGCACAGCGTTCCGGAAAGAGATGGTGGAAGCCGTCACAGCCTTTATCTGGTGGTGCCACTTGCAGCGGTTCTCGAGAGTAATGCCGAGAAAGCGGTGCTTTGATACCAGGCGCAGGGGCTGGGAGTCCAGTTGGAGCTTGACCTCCCGCAACCGGCGATTCCTTCCTGGGAAGACCATGGCAGCTGCCTTGTGACCGGAAATCGAAAGGCCTTGGCTCTCGAGGAAGGTCTGGATCTTGTTTATGGCAGATTGCATTATGACCCTTAAGGTCGGGTGCCGGAAGCCAGAGACCCAGATGCATAGGTCATCCGCGTACATCGAGATGCCAATCGGGATCCTTGCGTTGGGAAGAGCGGCTGGGAGGCCCGCGATGGCGATGTTGAAGAGTAGAGGCGACAGGACGCTGCCCTGGGGTAGACCACGGTGCACCGGTCTTGACTGGCTGAGTGTGTTGCCCAGTTTGACCTGGATTGATCGGTTCGAGAGGAAACCCTTGAGGAAGCCCTGAACTCTTCCCGTGACACCCCAAGAGGTTAGTTGGGCCAGGACTGATGCCGGTTCCACATTGTCGAAGGCGGCCTGGATGTCGAAGAAAGCCGCCACGGTAGATTTACGGCTAGCTGCTGCATGCTGCACTGCACTGACAATGTCCAGGATGCTGTCTTGTGCGGAGAGACGGGACCTGAACCCAGTCATATTTGACGGGAGGAGATGGTGTTCCTCCAGCCACCAGGTCAAGCGGGCGTGTACCAGCCGCTCGAAGAGCTTGGCAACGCATGAGGTGAGGGACACCGGCCGGTAGGACGATAAGTCTCCCGCAGGTTTGCCGCTCTTGAGTACGGGGACCACCCATGCCAGTCGCCAAACCGCTGGAAAATCTGATGAGGCCCAGATATCATTGAACAACGATAGAAGTTCCTGGAAGCGTGAATCTGGCAGATTCTGTAGCATTTGCGTCGTGATCCCGTCTGGTCCCGGTGCCCCTCGTCGCTTGCAGGCTCTCAGGGCGGATCTGAGTTCAGTTTCCGTGAAAGGGGCATCCATGCAGAAAGGTGTTTTGTCCGCATGGCAGCGCGGGTTTGGCTGGGAAACGGCAGCGGCATATAGATTGGCAAAGTCTTCGGCCAGGGACGTTAGTAGCTTTCCCGTGCATAGGGCCAGAGAAGCGAATGGGAGGCTGAACCTTCTTTTCCCAGACAGACTGTCCATAAGCCTCCAGATACGACGGGCTGGTGTGGTTGCATCCGCCGAAGAGCAGATCGAATCCCACTGCCGCCTGCAGCATTTTTTGGCGTAGCGTCGTAGGGCAGCATCAATCCTGTTAAAGAGGGTCTTGAGGGTCACGCCACCCTTACGTTGCAGAAGTCGCTGGACCCGCCGTCTTTCTGCACAGAGGTTTAGGAGGGTCAGGTCGGGTGCAGGGAAGGATGTAGGCACGAGTTGCCTTGATTGTGGCTTTCTTCGCCGCGTCGCTGATGGCCTCCAGGAGGGGTCGTGCGGATTGCCCTAGGTTGTCTCGGAACCGGTCCCAGTGAATGACTGAGACCTCGTGGACCCCAGGACGTTGTAGGCCTATGATGTCGATGAAGACTGGGAAGTGATCACTGCCCATGGTGTCGGCTGCAACCCGCCATGACAGTGGGATCTCCGGTGAATGGGCTGTGACGTCGATGGCACTGAAAGTGCAGGGAGGCCTGAAGAAAGTCGGGGAACCGTCGTTGGCCACAACAAGGTTGTGTTCCGCAAACTGATCTGCCAGCATCCTGCCCCTTGCGTCTTCTCTGGCGTCACCCCATAGTGCATGATGAGCGTTCCAGTCCCCACAGATCACAACCGGATCGGTGAGTCTGGTGCGCAGGGAATCCACTAAGCCGGCGACCTCCGCAGCGCCCCCTCCTGGGCGCCCCGAACACCGCCCGATGCAGGTGTTCGGGGGCTGGGGAGGAATGCTCGGACAGAAGTGGTGCAGAGTCCCTTTAGGTCCAGGAGTACTCGCCAGAGCTTGGGTGTCCGTGCTTACCACCGCGATCAAGTTCCTTGCCTTGTTGACGCGGACTTCTTGGACGGCACCTGGCACAACACATTCGACGTATTCCGTCAGCTTGGATGGACTGAGCGACGCAACCAAGTCGGAGTTGGTGGGCGCGAAAAAAACGGTGAAACCCTCTTCTAGCTGCCTGTGGCTAGAAGTCATGAGACGTGCCCAAGCCGTCGCTTTTCCGTCGGCGCTTCTTGCCTCGCGATTCGGTCCAGTCTTGGGACCCTTCAGAGTCGTCCATATCGGAGGTGCCATCCTTGAAGGTAGAGTCGTCCTTCGAGGAATTCGGCTACTTCATGGGCTTGTCGGGGAGGCGGATGAGTCCCCGATGGCACGTGCTCCGGCTCCAGGGGGTAGGTGGGCCTGACAACTTGGGATAAGGGTTGGCCGGCAGACATCCCCGTCCTCGGCAAGGGGCTGGAGTGGCTCTGCACGAGCCCCCCACGGCGCTTGCTTGCGGTAGACCAGGCGAAGTTCGGGCGTCGCCCAGGAGTCCCCAGAAAAAGCCTGAAGGTCGACGCTCGTAACAGCGAGGTTTTCGGCGCTAGATGTCACAGCAGGAACACACAGCGATGCTTCGACACGACAGCGAACGCAGCTCGGTAGGAACCGTCCACTTCGGACGCCGAAACGAAAAAACATTTGAGGCTACTATCCGACGGAGCCATTTAAGAAGCCCCAAAAGTGCACCGTCGCGGTCTCGTCGTCTTTGTAGATTTTTTTATTGCCAGGCTCAACCAACCACGCACACGAATAGAAAAGCTAAGGAGGACGGCGTAATTCCTGGGTGTGAGTAGCTTAATAGGTGATATGTAACGCACAAAGATGATGAGCATCGTGATGATGCACTTTTCGCGCTGCTCGATAATGAACACGATTCACAAAGAATATGTATTTTATAAACATATTGGGGAACAATTCTTTGCGTAAGAATGACGTCTTCTGACACCACATTCGTTTCGCGTAAAATCGCGTCATGCGGAAATGACCTCAACTAACCTTTTCATACAAGCGGATGAGCGCAAATAAAAAATACCCTAAGGCTGCGGAATTAGAGAAAACAATCGTAAAATCAACCATAATGAGTACGATTGATGCCTTCCATTCTAAAAAACTGCATTTTTTCCCGGCACATAAGGAGAAAGCCCTGAAGAGTGCCTCGCTTTGACGTCACAATTGAGACTTGTGCATGTATGTGTTGGGACTCGGCGTATTTTGACCTTTCCTTGCCTCCATTCGTTTTCGTTTTTGTTTTCGTTATGTGTACGCAACGTAAACTCGCTTTCTTCTTTAGATTATGTTTGGTATTTTTCTTTATATCTTTATATCTGCAGCGCTGCAATATTTTTTTTTCTTTCTCGTATTAAGGACCGGGGATGCCTGCACATCCGTAAACACGTTTTTATTTCCTAATGATTTCAAACGTCAAGTGTAGTAAAGAAAAACATTTTTAAGCACGTTGCTACTTATGAGCGTTTAGACAAAGCTTCCGTATTTTAAAGAAAACTGTTTACGGAACACCCTTTGACTGTAACCGTCGAATGTAATCAATGGAAAGGTAGATTAAAATTAAACAAGCAACGAGGCGCTTAATTTAATCGTGAATAATTTTAACATATATGTAAAATAATAACGACATATCACAATTTGAAGCGAAGCAAAACATTAAAAAGGACTGTCCATACTGAGAATACGCATACTTGGAAGTACAGTCTGTATACTTCTACCAAGCGAATGAACGCGCAGGCACGGGCTACCAAACCAATGCGGAAGCCAGCGAGGCTCGTAATGAACGAATTCATGGGACAGGATACGTACTCGAAAAGAACGACATGTCAAAAATGAGGCTTGGAATTTAAACGTCTTAAGAATAAGAAATAAAGTAATGCCTAGATTTAACACTTACCCCGACAAAATTTCACCGAAAATTGGCTGTTTCTGTGAAATATTTGCAATGGCAACTTCCGGTCCTCAAGATATCTCGAGATGCCTGTTGCAGACTAACGAACCCATGGCGAACTCACACAGAATGACTGGAGTATGCCGTCTGCAACAGTTTGAAATGTTTACACAAAGATAGGATTTTCCTTTTTTATTTCTTTGGAACATAAGTCCTAAGAAAACATATCAGGTTTATACGAACGCATTTTCATCATTTTCGTGCGATACGGATACTGTCTGAAGAAAATCGTCACACGTATGAAGATTTGTTAAACCTACAGCGAAAATGAATTACGAACATGATATCAAAAGAGCGTCGGCGCCCTTTCTGATTTTGAAGCTAACGTGCATTGTGATGAAAGAGCAATAATTTTGATCTAACTTGAGCAGTTCAGAGACCCTAAACTTCGATTTCACGCTCCCAATACGGGTCTATGTTTTGTACCATGCCTTACAATCATCAAACTGTGAAAAACTCCTACTGATTTTTTAGTTTTAACTAAGACCTAGCGTGAATGGCGGAGAAAAATCTTATCTGTGCCTCTAGAGGTGGATTTTACTCTTACCCCGACAGTAAAAAATAGAGAGGCCAGGATGTCGATCGATATAGTCGAACTCGCCTAGCTCACTAACGAAGATTACGAGGTCTAATGCTCCAGATGCCGAGTGCAGAAGATGGAGCCGAGCGCGGCTTTGTCGACTCACAGCCAGCTGTCATGCCAACGCTTCATCGCTCGCTGCTGTCGCGTCGACGCTCATCCTTCTCTTGCTACGAGGTACAAGTGCGCCGATTAAATCTTTATTTTTGTTTACGCTTGTCAATTCGTTTTCATCTAGGACAATATGCATGACACTTTGTTTGACCGCACAGATGTATACTCCAGCAACTGCTTGCTGCTCGAAATCACTTGAAACGAGTGCTGGCTGCGCTACGACCACTGACCTTGGTATACTTGACGTCGTCATCTCGTTCGTTATTCGGCTTCACAGTGTTTTCCCCTTTGTAAATCTTTCTGGAAGCGAGTTCCATGGGAAGGCGTTCTGCGTACATTAAGTGTGGTCAAAGCTCTGCACAGGCCATCTTCGATTCGAAATCTACAAAAAGTTGACCCTGCGAATGAGAAGTTTCGTCGATCGCCCGTCACTAACCTCATTCAACGCGATCGTCTACTGCCTCAGAAAGAGCCCACTGAACCTGCGAAGCCATTGAATCGTGTGGATAGCAAGGCGAAACAGGTTCTGAAACTTTTTTGCGTGCTCTCGTCATCGCTTTGCAATACTGAGACGATAGAAAAATTCCGAGGACAGGTAAGCATTTCTTACGAGTTGTGAATGCGAAAGCATGAATGTCGCTCTTCCGCTCCCTTAGTTCGTCTGCGGTGTACTGGCGTGGACAGCCACGTTTCGCTACTGCCGAGGTTGCGGCCGCCGACGATATAGATGCCTCAGGCGCCGCCATGTTCCTCGGCGCCGAGAAGAGCAGAAGCGGCCGCAGACTACCCCCCCTCTCCCCCACTCCACTTGCCGGCGACGCCTCGGGCACGTGAGCGGCGGCCGACGCGCGCCATCCTCGGCGCAGAGAGAGCGAACTCGGCGGGTGCCGCAGCGCCATGGAGAAGGCTTCTCTGTGGGGTGGCGTTCCTTGAAACTATGACGCGCGGCAGCCATGGGAGTTTATCCATCAATTCGCTGCTACAGACTACAGGCTTCGATCCGTGGGACAAAGGAATTTAGGTGCCGTTTCGGCGCGGCTTCAAAAGCTGATAACGCCGGTTGGCTCCATGGGAGAGTTAATGATTTTGTAATAAAAATACCTAATGATTAGATATTGAGAATTCTCAATGCTGTCAAATAAAGTTACTTACTTTTTGATCAAACTATGTCTAACCTCACGCCGAGCCCTTGTGCATTTGTCCATAACAACATCCCTACCAACGGTTTGTTTGGAACGGAGCGCCACGTTGTGACGTCATCACTTACGGGGTCAACTGCTTCCGGCCGACCGAGTAGCCAGAGACAACCGCTAGGTGGCATAGAGCAATTAGAGAGCCTGTATTACAGAAAACTTCTCACTGCTAGATCGGAACCAGGTGGTTTCTAAGCCGCATTTGCAATAGCGGGCTACAGGGGACGAACGCATTGGTCGTCCGCGAGCATCTTCGCCTTTTCGCCTGCTTTCCTCCTGGCCCGACGATAATGCAGCGCATGAGCCCTTGCGAGAAATCTCCGATGGAAGCGTCCGCCATCAAACTGCAAACGCTCCCCCTGGTTTGACTTGGGCCCTTTCTGCAATCTCGGTTTTCTGCGAACACTGGGCGACAGAGGCGACGCCGCCAGCGTGCTCCTCTCCTGTACTGCTAGGACCCATTGTATGGTCCTATATTTCTGCAAAATTGGTTTTGAAAATAACGCGATAGTTTCGTGGGTAAATTGATTCATATTTAGAACCCTCGCACCCGTTCCATTCGAAAAGGCCGCCTTGGTAGTTGGGTAGGTGACGTCGCTTGCTCACCGCGCGGCGTCCCAGCAGGCACTCACGGACTTCGCTCTCGTTGCGTCTCAAAATTCAGCTTCCTCGTTTAAATTCCACCTTTCGAGCATGCGGTTCATAACAATTACGTCTACGGCATCGCTCGCTTCGTCAAAATCTTCGAAACTGGTCGCTGCAGCGATGAGAGCGATTGTTATCAAGAGATGTTGGAAGCATGGTCGTTTTGACTACGACCCGCTGGCGACCAGCTCCAGCGACGAAGACTCAAGGACGAACTCGCCGTGGTCGCCGTCGTCCGTGACAATCTGGCAGGTGCATGCAAGGTGGAAGAACTGTCAGAGGGCCGTGGGCGAAAGCGAGAATAGCGTTGAAATAGCTGAGTAGCATGAGCAGTTTTGATCGTACCGTGGCGAGGCGAGCTGGGCGATCATGGGGGCGCCTAGAATGAGGGAGTGTTCATGATCACGTGGTTTATGGGCACCATGTTGTGTCTAACTGGGCAGCGTTGCTTAGTCGCCAGACGAAAATGATCAACATTCGTAAGCTGATAATTATAACTAATAAAGCTATAATAATGGCGCACCTAGGTGTAAATACTAAGTAGTCTATGAACATTTCATTTCAAGAATAATCAACCGGTTTAATTTTTGTATCCAAACCCCTTAAGGGTGTCAAAACATTTAGTGAGCGGTATTGTAATCGAGGGTAGCGTCATCTGAGAGACGTACCTAAAAACAGAGGTAGTCGCTTGCTTTTACTGACCGACGATGTCTTCTCTTATGTAAGTTCTGTTTTGTCTTTTTCCGTTTAAGCTTATACTTCGGTAATCTTTAGTTTTTAAACATTGACACCTCATCCCGACCAGTTCTGCTCAAAAAGCTACCGAGGCTCGTTCGCTCGCGCACCCTAAATGCCGATCAGAGCTATGCTCTCACGCTCGTCACTTCTTCAGAAATGCCGCAGTAAGTTGCCCCCAAGAATAGTGCGAATTTCCGGGACCTTTTTAGTGGTCAGTATTTGTTCTTCCATGGGAAGGCTGACTCTTGAAATGCCAGAATGCAGCTTCCTGTCTACGTCACTTTTTCATATACTCCAGTGCCTCGCCTGTTCGACGGGGTTAATGTACTCTCGTACAAAGGGCAACGGCTTCCTGGTTAATGAGAAGACTTCTAAGTAAATTTCCCTCTTGCATTTTATTGTTGTTTGTTCAACTGTAGTGCTTTGTTTCCGTAGAGAATGTACTTGGATAGGCCCATTATTTTAAGCATCGCTTCTGCTCATGCCGGTGATTTGCCAAACGTATACACAAGTCAATTTTTGAACTTTGGAAGTTCTGTGAAATATACTCGTGCTTTTCTAGGGCGATATCTTCTGAGCCAGTTGCGAAACAACATCTATAGGAATCCGCCGCTGTAAAAGGAGCCGGAAAAATTGGTGCCTGCATATAAAAAGATTAAACAATCACCGAACGTAAACAGAGCGAGTAAGCTTTTCCCGTCTAAAAATTTGAAGGCGAAGTTTTCTTCTTGAAAAAATTGATAGTAACAAACTTGACAAGGTCAAGGTCTAGCACGTTCGCAGGCAACCGAGTTAGCGACGGAGTTTCTTCGCGGTACGCAAACAAAGGCTCATTTTTTCCGCCTTCCACCTGTTATCATGCAATGCACTGCAAAGCTCCAACGGCTAATCCGTCTTCAATCCGCGACACTTTCTCGAATGCTATATCTTTGCTTTCTTCAATTTTCTAAATAGGTCGTCACGTGCAATGGCTAATGACAATGACGGAAACACGTTAGGCCTAACATGAATTGCGCTTGTCGGTTCAAATTTGAATCCCCAACAAAGTGCAGAGCAAAGGCTCGGCCCCCAATTTAGCATGATTATTCCACATGTTATTTGTGCGAAGCCTATAAATTTCGTCGTTTACTCTCGTCCTCATCTAAGCGGTTTGAGTACTAGGTTGGAGCAGCGATAAAAGAATTAAAAACACTCAACCTTAACAAGTAAAAATACAGAGGGGCATTAAAAAAAAAGTAACATATACGCTTAAAATGTGAACACCTCACAATGACCAGACGAAAGCCAAACAACGTTTCTGACAATGCAAGTTTTGCCCTTCAGAATTACAATGACCAAACATTAGTGGCAATACATACAAAGCTACTGGAAGATCTATGGTATCTCTCCTCCCAACCTTCACGCACGGAACGTTGTCCCTGAGAATAGTGATGACCTTTTCGTACGCGTCAAGTGGCCGGTATTGCTTTTTTCGTGGAAAGGTTACAGTACCTCTTGCAGCAGATGAATAAAGTTTATGCGTACGTCAGCATTATTTTTTATTGCAATGACTCACACCGTGTATAGCGCTGTCGCACCTTTATACAAAACGCACGCAGGTGCTTCCCAGTTCGGAGAATATTCTTTAATTAATCCTGCCACCACATTGTCTTGTTTGCTCAATCGTATGCACTTCGTTACCTTGGAAATGCATTTGACAACACTTATTATTGTCAGCATCGCTCCTGCTTATGCCGGTGATGTACCAACTCCATCTATATAGAAGTTAACGTTCGGCTCTTCTAGGTTACGTATAATTAAGGTTCCGTGTTTTCAGATAAATCGGAAGAACTTCGAAAACACCCGCCGGTAAAATATCTGTCAATTCAAATTTATCCTATAAACTCTGAAGTTAGATGTGACATCCCCCCCCCCTAAAAAAACAAGATGGTATTTTATATTTTGATTGGCGCAGGGTCAATCTCCCAGGAAAAATGCCACCATAAATATCTTTCAAATCTCGGACCATTGTCAAAAAGGGTCTTACCGCTATTCTCGTCAAGGTCCATTCAGGACAAGAGCCCTGTTATGATTTCCTGTCTGGGCCATGCTATTTTTGCTCTAGAGGAAAAAAGATTGCGTAGTGGTAATAGTGAAAGCTATGGACCATAGAGCGAGCATAAAATTGAGGAAAGGGCCAGTTGAAACTTCTTTATTACATTCTTACAGCCTGACTTACAAAACTTTTTTCTGCAAGATAGGAAAATCCTTTTCGCCACGCTTCCCTTTTCCCTCTCTCCCAGGCGACGGGTGGACTCTTTTGGTTGCTGCGCCTTGTGGATAAATAGGCCGGTATGAGCTGCGGGATTAAGCAGCCCTAAGACACAGTAACAAATGGAGTTCCCCCTTCGTCCAGCTACCAGGGGAAGATGAGAAAAGAGGAAGGATGGCGAGGAGGATACGGCAAAATATTTTGTAGGTCGGTCTGTAACCACTACACCTCGCGCAGGCGGGGGATAGATTGACAGAATAGGATGTGATGAATACTTCTTCCCAGCGACTTCCTCCATGAGTTTATTGATTTTAATGTATCGATGTTTATCGAAACAACAATTTCGTGCAACGTTTGTTGTGGAACAAATTAGTATTGCTATTGGCAATACCACCAACCCCAAGTCCAGCATAAAAATATTAATTGATAAAAGCGCGTTTGATTTTTTTTTATCTGGCATACGTTTTACTTCCGGATAATATTTATTTTTTATTTATTTATTTATTTTGTTTTAACAGAAAACACTGCGTAATTAAACTCCAAATTTCTGAGAATAGGGAATCAAATGAAAATGAACTATGAAAAACACCGAATTTTCGGCAAACTACAAACTCCGCATACACCTTCGGGATTTGAAAAAAAATAAACTCCGAAAACACCGAACCCTACGTATAATGTACTCTCTCTAAAAGTCCAACTATATAGACCGAATGTGCTGCAAAAAAGCGTCGAACTTTGCCCCGCTGCGTTTGTGATGCCCGTGACTTGAGAACAGTGACTGTTATCAAGTCACTGTTCGGCGCCTGCGCCGCCCGCCTTCTTAAGTCACTGTTGAGTCGCGTGCAGAGCGAACGCGCTGTGGGGAAGTTCGTCAATATACTCCGTTCATCCTAAGGTCACGAATAGAAGCTCTTGCTAACACAAGTGTGACCGCCCAAGCAAGCGCAACCAAATCGCAGCGGAAGCCAGTGAGCTCGCGCTGAAGGTGGAGCTTCTAGTCTCAGCTTAAAGGGATTGTCCGGTCAAAACCGGAAGTACTTAAGTTCTTGCGCTCGTTACGTCGAGGGAGCCTTCATGTAGAGAAAGGTCATTTTTATTTTGATATATGATCTCCCGTTATTAATTAAACCTTTCATGAGCCTATGTACGAAACTGCACCCCGAATTTCGCCAGTGGCAATGGCTGACATCCGTAGGTGCTGCGTGACGTCACAAAACGCAAAGGTTTGTCGGATGGTCGGGATAACAAGCGTTAGTCGATGAATGTATTGTATTTTGTTTCGAATTATATAGTCTCCTAGGCTGTACCCTACTTAAATACGGTTCTTTAATGCAGTTCCCAAGCATGTGCAAAAAAAGTCACGCCTTTTAGCAGGAAATTACTCGCAGACAGCCATAAGCTTCGAGCAAACGTATGCCGTTTCGCGCAAACACAACTGCGACGGCCACCGACCGAACTAGGGGCGCTTGCAAAGCAAAGGATGCAGATTTCTCCTCTGAAGCGGCACCTAAGTACACGAAGCGGCATCTGGGTACACGTCAGCGGATCCACTGGATCGGTGATGAGGCTGCGGGTCGCTCCCTCAGAGGCGATGTCCGCGGGTCGAAAACAAACGGCGAATCGTTCAAATGCATGTCGTCACTTGACTTGGACGAGCTTGATGAATCGTAGTCACGCTCCATTTTCACACGCGGGTCAAACAGAATCGGGCTGAACGCATGCTAAATACAACCAGTGGCGTCGCGAGGGTCAGCGGCACCCGGGGCAATAGCCCGCCGCGACCCCCCCCCCCCCCAACCCGCTCTCGCGTGGCCCGTCGCGACCGCCCCCCCCCCCCCCTTTTGAGACGCCGCTGAATACAACTTCTGGTATCGTTTCCAGGTGGCCTTGCTGTTGGTTTGGGTTTCGCTGCATAATCAAATTGATTAATCCGATTTGGGCGAGGAGTGGATGGACGTAGTTTATTATCGTTGGCACAGCATCACACCTCAGCTTACGAGCCTTCTGTCCGCTTAGAGCTCAGCTCGTAGCTCTCTTTGTGAGATGATTGCTGCATAAGCGGGATCTCGATCTTGACGGGAACCTAGGCCCTATGCACGGCGACGATCCACTTCGCTCGTCACTGCACGTCTCGCGGAAAAGTGTGGAACGTCATGTCTTGGCTCGCATGTGCTGCCCGGTGGTTGTGGCACCCAACCGCGCAACAAAAATCTCACCCAACTACGAAACAAGTCGAGCACAACAAGAAAAACGAAGCACGCTGAAGCAGACAAAAATGCTCGCTTTGTGTTTTGTGACGTCAGAGCTTCAATGTTGCCAACGAAAGCAGCGTTTACGCTAGAATGCGATTCGAGCAGCATAAATTCAATTACTCACGCAGAGGGGCATACAAAATTCAGATATTGCACGTACGATCCGTCTCGAGGCAATAACAATGATATTCAATTGGTTTCTCGAATACAAAATTTGACCGGACAATCCCTTTAAAGAGCCCCTGAAAAGAAAAAAAAATTTTTAAACAGTCTGGTTGGGACACGCGTGTCAAAATATGAATTTTACACGAAAAAAAAATTGTTAGAGCAATATTGACGGCGAGAGGTTTATTTGAAATTTTGCGTGCAAATTCCAGGTCATTCAGCTCGGTTTCTCATTGCTAACGATGGTCATTCAAATCAGATTCTCATTGGTCAATAGAATGAGTGACAGCTTAGATGTTGGTTATAAAATCTTCGTGGTCTCTCTAAATCGCCTTTTTGATTTACATTTTTTTAGGTTTAAGAAACAATCCATCGAATGAACGTCGTATTTGTTTACAAACGTTTTACAAAATCGTAACTTCCGTTCAGATGAAACAACAAACAGAAGCTTCGCCATTTTTTTCTGTCATGGTCACCGTCTTGTAACGCGTCTCGCGTATTCCTGTACCTCGGGTGGTTTTATAGTTTTATCGCATTTATATGTGAAGACCTCTTGAAGAGGGCTTGTTGCTTGTGTTAGTTAGTCAACATAAGTACTTAAAAAGTGCCGCGGGGTAACAGGTTTTTGTTTTTATGCTCTTTGCGTCATTCGTGTGTCCCGTTTACCTCATCTTTTGTTTTGTTTGCTGGCGCGCGCCAATGCCAATTTTTTTCTTTTTTTAGATGTCGGATCCCGTAAAGTGGCGCCGCACTCCAACGTTTAATAAAAAAAATCAGTTACCACTCCGTGTCCTTGCGGCGGCTTGAAGGGTCGTGCGGCTCGGACGAACTCGTCGAGGCACCCGCTTCGCCGCGGCGAAGCGGGTGCCTCTTCGCGAGCGGTTGTCTCGCGGCGATCGGAGCGGACGCCTTCCGGCTGGCGAGGCGTGTCCTCGTACGGGCGAAGGCCCAGCTGCTGGCAGCGTTGAAGCAACCGACGCTTCAGGTCGGGGTCCATCGCGACGACTATGTACTGTGTGTACCACCACGGTGACCACGGTACGTGCACGGTATACTGTCCGATTCACACGACGGACTGATCCGCGGACGGATTGATCACGTGACGACATGTCCGTGGTTCGTCTGTCTCCCAAGCGCATCGACACGAGGGAGACGACGAGCAGACGCCAGCGAAGACGGACCGAACCTGGTCGCCACCCCACAGTGCCGCGAAACTTCCAACATCGCACTGTGGCACCGTTGTCCAAGAGAGAAATTGACGTTCGCTACCGCGATAACCAGATCGTATGCCGCCGTTACATACAGATCGAGACAAAACACCGTGATACGCTTCGCGCGAAGCGCCACTAAGCTTTATTAACCCAAAGCATGAAAGTGACACAGGCATGGTCCTGCTCGAGAAGGGTTCCGCGTAGAAGCGACGAAGTTCTGGCCTCGCGTAAAGACGTTTGGAAATGTCTTCACGCACTCCGCGCTCGTGCACAACGCTCAAGTTCACCACAGCTATAAGAAAGGACCACAGCCACCACAGCCACAAGGGAGGTGAAATCCTGATTGGACGTGCAAGAATTAGTAGCGGCGTGCTAGATGAGTTTTGACGGAAGCTTCTTGACGCGGACCCGGAGGAGTACCGGAACCTGCGTCGCGTCAGTCAAAGTTTCTGCAGTTCCTGTCACACATGGAACAAAGAAACGCCAGACAAAATGAACCGGCGAACGCACAAAACACAACGATGCGCCACTTTCGTTTTTATCGTCCAGAAACAAAAACAAAAAAACAACGTAGCTTTGCCAGACAAAACGCTTTTTCAAGTCAATCTCCCGCCAAAACTCCGTGAGGGAAAAAGGACGAGGCGCGGGTCGCCGGAAGTAGCAATGGCTCTTGTACGGGGCGCAGCCAAGCCAGCCAAGCAGCCAAGCCGATCCACTACGAAGAGGCCGGGAGTACCTCTCCTCCACGCGCCCGAAATGCCGAGAGAGAAAACAAGTGGAAAGGAGGTGACTGCCGACTAAATTGCGTCTGGCGATGTCAATATTGCTCTAAAAATTTTTTTGTTTCGCGTAAAATTTATTTTTGACACGCGTGTCCCAACCAGACTGTTTTGAAAAAACTTTCCTTTTCTTTTTGGGGGCCCTTTAAGGGTCAACGGAGTGTACTTTGCTGCATATCCGCTTTATTAGCGGTGATATGCTTCGGTTGAGCACTCCTATGGTTCCCTTTCGTGACGTCATTATCTTGCGAACAACAGGTTCGATGCTATTTGTAATTAACATGGTGGAAACCTGATATCATTGCGGTCTGAAACCATCACTGCCAACACTGCCAAAATTGAAGGTTTTTTATTACTCTTGTTTACGTCGATAATAAATCTTTTGCTGACGTCGTAGTCGGCATTCGCCTGATCGTGGAAGGCCGAACACAGCAACGCTTTCGGTCGCGCAAGTCGCCAATATGATCCAAGTGACTCAAATACATTCCTAGGGATCGTCCTCGATATTTTAAGCTCCAGATAGGCCCGTTTGCAACCACGCAAAAGAAAATTAAGAACGCCTGTAGTGAACTTTTCTCGAATCAATGACGTAGATGGCGACGTGGTGCACCCATTGCCTTCTTGGTTAACTAAACCCGGATACTGCCGTTACACTCTCTCTTTATCTATCTCTTTCTCTCTCTCTTTCTTTCTATCTTGCTCTTTTATTGATAACGGCAATCACAAGTACTGGCGCCTGCCAACAGGCCGATCAGCGCCTAGTTCGCTGTACGCTTGCCACGGGACATTTCTCCGCGGGCAGACAACGTGTCATGTCACTTATTTGATATACTGATACTGTAAGCACGTGGGGGCTATTGCGGAGTTACAAATGACAACGTATAAAACAAAACATATACGTTAACAGGAATAAGAAAGCAACTATAAAGTCGTCCAATAAGAAACTCCAAGATCGTGTCATTATTAATTAAAACATAGGTCAAGTAGAAAAAGTTCAGAGAGAACACATTTTCGGCCTCCATGTACAAAAAATTGTAAACTGGCCTCGATCAACTTGACATGAAGAGCTTGCTGGTGACGGTAATTAGAAATACGGAAAGACGTAAAAACATTAAGACGGACGATACGTTTTGTTATTCATCCTCTTTTCTGTGTCTTCCCCTATTTATAATTGCCTTCATCATTCCGATACACCCGAGGAACATTGAATGCTTCATGCGTGCTCTATGCGCGAGTCAGGATTCGATATGCTTGGTTACGATGAGCTTTGTGTGGTTTCGGACGAGCTTCGCATATGGTACACGCTTCTGTCCGCCAGCCTCATCAGAATGATAAGGACTAGTATAGATTTACTCACATGTGCAGTGTGTCACGAGCATGTTTCCTTTTTTTGTGGGTGCGTGAAGGGACTTCAGTTTGATGGGCTATTGAGTTTTGCGGAACTCCCTTGGTAATTGAACTAATCGCTTGAGGAAGGATTTCTATCGCGAAAGATCTCTAATGACTTGTGTCTGTAGTTGTGACGACATACACCCGCTTCGGAATCACTTTGTATCTTAAGATCTGCCCGTAATGTCGTGAGTCAACCTGGGAGCTACCCGTTGTTATTAAGGAGCCAGCTTTGTGTGCCTCCGGTAGCCTGCGAACTGAGTATGCTCGACCAAGTACATCACCCCGACAGTCGAATGCTGACAAAGTATGATATAGACTAAGAATTAACCACCCCCCTCGCCCCCCCCCCAGTCGCCTGGGGACCCAGTATGCAGGACTAGGTTTTTTGTGTTTGTATCCTTGGGTGTATTTTTCCCTTATTGTGATAGTTAGAAGCGTTCTATCTTGTCTTCTTATTTCATTTTGTTATTTGGAGTGTACTTTTGCTTGGTCGTGGGCCTATATGAAAATGCGTAGGGCCTTGTAAAACCTTTAGCTTTGTTTGGATCGTTCTGTTGTACGTCTCGTTTTTATCCCGCTCCTGGGTTACAATGTCAGTAGTGAGCCAGCTCGTTCGCACTCTTGCTTTAGTTTGAAATATCCTCGCTCGTGTATTTCTATATTGATGATTTTCAATACTTCCAAAAAATACTAAAACTTGGCAGCGTTCCATCATCACAAGTAAAGACAAAAAAAAACTTCAAAGATCTAAAATTTCACACATGGTGCTCACCAATATTGAGATCTCTGACACAATGTGATTTGCTCGATGGATTAATGTACTGCCGAAACTTACCGGGCTCCCCGGGGAGAGATTTTTAAGTGTTATATTGTAAAATTTCTTAGACTCCTTCACAAGCCACTTCAGTCCTTCACTCCTATGAAGAATACTCTTTTTCATGTTAAGTATGAACTCGCCCTTCGATTTCGCTTGAGCTTCTTTTATTAGCATGAATACTTTCTGGAGTAATCCAGAGATTTTTTTTAGCATTCCCTCCACTAATCTCTTACAAAAACCTAAAAGATATCCGACATTGAAAACAAAAAAACAGTTCTACAGAATCTTGTTGACTTTCCCATCGTCCCCATCCTTCTCAACCTCCTCAGCACACCTGCGAAGCGCCAATAAAAAGGGACCTTTTTCCAATAACGAGCTCCGTTTGTGGAGTTGTCTTCGAATAACAAATGAAGAGCAGCCGAACTTGTTTACGCCCGCAAGAATACACTGACATCGTGCTGTTGTGTTAATCTTCGTTGCCTTTCATGACCCGTGCTAGCGTACACTGAAATAAGTATGGCCAAAAAAAGACGTCTTAAGATTTCTGAAAAATGCCCTCTCCGACGGGCAGGGTATGGGAGAGGAGGACATGGTAAATTTGTTTATGGTTATATGTTGCGTTTTTAAAGCGTTTGAGCCGTTAAAAATGTTTTGGTCATCAGTAATCTTTTTAAGGTCAAATCCCAAGAGGCTCTATACAGAAAAATATTTATAAATTGCTGGGCGCAATGCCCAGTAAGCAACGCTCGGTCACGGACTTCTAGAAGTTTCATGTCTATTCTTACTCGGGGCGAAACGTTTATCATTTCGTCCTACTTTCTTCTTCTCGAAAGTGCCTGTTCATTCTCACTCCGAACGCTCGGCATTCGAACCTTCGGGAACCAATTTTCGAGATACCGACGCACAGTACATAAAAAGCTTCGAGGGACCTTGTCGAGTCAGTCTCGCCCTCGCATGCTGTTACGCCGCCAAATGGCCGCCCGCTTTTCTGCTGTCTCGACGCTTGTTCTATATTTTTGTTTTCACACAAGTTCGCCGATTAAACCTTTATTTAGAGTATACATTTGTCGAGCCCTTTTCCATCCGTGACATTTCTGGTGGAGGTGCAAGGTACCGCAGCCCATGAAGCGTACCACTCCGATGCCTCGCAGCGCAAGCCCAGTCCCCTGCTCAAGAAGACCGTCCGCAAACTCTACCGAGACCCGAGGAAGCCGCCGTGCTCAAGGTTTGCCCCGGAATTCGGTCTCACTGAGGACCCAACAGTCGACGAAGCCGACAATGAGCAACCAATCGTCGCAGACCCCTGCCGCCGCCCCCATTGTCTTCGTGCCAGTCAATCCTCGTAACTCGACGCCCTTCCGCTGTGATATCTGCGAAGACGTTGACGGCTGTATCCAACAGTATAAACGAGTAACTCCTCATACTGGATGGAAGCCAGACCAGTGCCTGCAGAACCTCTATTTTCACTTCAGGGAACGGCGCGACGCTGGTACGAAAACCACGAAACGAGATCACCTTTTAGGAACTGCTCAAAGAGAGTATCCGACGGACGTTTTCAATTTACCATAGATTGGATAAAGCCGAAGACCTGCTTCGGTCCGAGAATTCAATGCCCGAATGAGAGCGTCACTAGTTTCGTGGAGGACGTGCTACACCTCAGTGTACGCGCCAACCCCCAGACGACAGAGGTAAAGAAGCTGAAGGGTCTCTTGCGCGGCGTAAAGGCGGAAAGGACGTAAAGCTCGCACTGCAGAACCCAAGGACCCTGGGTTCAATTAACACCCCTGCCTAGCTTTGATCTGGATGAGCATCGTAGTGGCGTGCGGTCGTATATCAATACTGCGTGATGCACGTTAAATACCCCAGGCTAACGGTTGTAGTGCACTGGCTAAATTTCTCGTTTAGTACCGGGAGTCAAGTTGCCCGCTGAGGCAGGCTAAGTTCTAGGCTGTGTAGACATATATGCACCCCTAATATTTACAAAGGACGAAGCGCTCCCTGTGCATCGGCCGCCGTACCCGATCTACCCAAAGGAAAGAGAGGCCATTCACGAACAAGTGCCAGAAATGCTGAACGAACGCATCATCAAGCCTTCAAGCAGTGCGAGGCCTTTCCGGTCAAACTATAGTGAAAAATAACGGAATGCTTCGATTCTGCGTAGATTACCGGCGGCTCAACGCGGTGACGAATAAAAACGTGTACCCGCTCCCCGATTCGCCGACACACTGGACCGACTGCACCACTCCCGATACATCGCGTTGATAGACCTGAAGAGCGGCTACTGGCAGATCGAAGTCGACGAATGGGGCCGAGAAAGATTGCCTTCGTCATGCCTGATCGGCTGTACGAGTTCAAGGTGATGCCCTTCAGACTATGCATGGCGCCAGCAACTTTCCAGCGCGCCATGGACACCGTACTAACGGGCTTCAGATGGTAGAGCTGTCTCGTTTACCTCGACAACATAGTGGTATTCACGGCCAACTTCGACGAACACTTGAGACGCCTTCGACTCATTCTTCAGGCAATCCGGATTGCCGGACTCACCATCAGGCCGACGAAGTGCCGGTTCGCCTGAGGCGAACTGAATTTCCTAGGCCACGTTGTGAGCAATGAAGATGTTCGCCCTGACCCTGATAGGACTCGAACCGTAGCGGTTTCCACCGCCCACCAACAAGAAGGCCGTTCGGAGATACCTTGGACTCTCCGCAGACTAGAGGCGGTTCGTTCTGTATTTCGCCAAGCTATCTGCGCCGGCCTCACGAAAGACACATCGAACTTTGAATATGAGGAACAACAAGATGTATTTGACGAGATGAATCGGCGACTCCAGACGCCGCCCATTCTTGGCCACTTCGATCCGTCAGCCGAACAGAAACTCACATGGACGCCAGCAATACGGGACTAGTGTGGCACCGGTTTAACGACAAGTGGGTAGAGCGCGAGATCGCCTACGTTAGTTGGACGTTGTCGAACGCGGAACAAAATTACTCGAAAACCGAGGAAGAAATGTCTGGTTGTCATCTGGGCCATCATGACGTTTCGCCCGTGCTTATACAGGAGCCCTTTTCGAGTGGTCATAACCACCACTCGCTATACTGGTTGGCGAGCCTGAAGATGCCATCGGGACGCCTCGCTCGATGAAGCCTACGCCTTCAAGATTACGACGTGAGCTTGGTCTACAAGTCAGTCCGAAAGCATAGCGACGCCGATTGCCTGTTCATGTCCCCCGTCGAGTCAGCCACCGGCTGTGCCAAAGACGACGAGGACGACAATCCCTTCCTTAGCGCAGTAAGCTTTAACGTTATGGCAGCGCTCCGGCGGAACGATCCTGAGCTCCAAGCATTGATCGATCACTTGGAAGGAAAGACTGCGTATGATTCCCCGAGCCATTTTATGTGTCTTGCCAAGATTCGCCGTTTGAAGATGTATTCTCTACAAAGTGACCTTCGCAAACAGCAACTCGACGTCGCTTTTGGTAATTCCTGCTTGTCTCCGAAGAGGAGATCTCCAAGCCTGCAATGACCACCCGACATCTGGTCACCTTGGCTACAGCAGGACTCACGCGAGAATTCGAGAGAACTACTACTGGCCCAAGCTCCCGAGCACTGTCCACCTCTACACACAATCGTGCCACGAGTGCCAGCGACGTAAGAAACCGCCGACGAAGCCGGCAAGCCTCCTGAAGACGATCGCGCCTCCGACCGCACCGTTCCACCAGATTGGAGTGGTTTACTTTCACCTTTCCAGCCGTCGACGCAGGGAAAACGTTGAATAATCGTGAAAACTGATTATCTTACCCGGTGCGCCGAGAAAAAGGGCACCCCCGTCGGGAACCGCTGTAGAAAACAAGTTTTTCGTCGAGGTCCATCGTCCTCCGACACGGCGCTCCCCAAGTTTTAATTACGGACCAAGGGTCATCGTTCATGGCGCACAGCCACAATAAATGCTGCGCTGACCACCACCGACCACCGCAGAACCGCGGCATGCCACCCGAAGACCAACGGGCTGACGGGCAGCTAAACAAGACCATCGCCTACCTTAACTTGAGTTACGTGGACGCAGAATCATAAGATCTGGGCTGAGGTGTTGCCTCTACGTCACATTTGCGTACAACACGGCTGCTGAAAAAACCACTGGAATCACACATCCTTCCCAGCTGGTGCACGGCAGGAAGGTGACGACCACTGATCTCTATGACAATTGCTGGATCGCACTAACCCGCTTGTTCGCAGCAGTGCGGGTGAAGGACACGTACGGTCGTCTTTCCCGTAGACGATCTGCGGTTTTGCTAGCGTTGCAGAGGCTGGCGGCAGCGTGCTGTGACACGTTTTCTACTGGCTCCCCTATAAAAATGGTTATTGCCGTTCAAAAGAAATATTATCGCCAAATGGCAATTGGTGTTGATCAACTGGCTATGGATGGTAATCGTCGTTTAGACGTGATCCGGTTGACCTTCGTAGCTTTTTCGCCACCGTCAACTTTTCGCTATTTTATAGAACATCGCCACTGTATCGATATCATGGTGCCTTTCTACTATCAATCGGCTATTGGAGGAGATAAAAGGACTATAAATTTCATAGCCTTTTGATTGTTTCCAATTGCCAATCGACATTAATGTGGCACCAGGATTGCAATACACTGGCGATGGCATATAGATTGGCGAAAAGTTGACGGTGGCGAAAAAGCTACGAAGGTCGATCGAATGACGTCTACACGACGATTGCCATCCATGGCTGGCGGCCGTGGATGGTAATCGTCGTTTACACGTCATTTGATCAACCTTCGTAGCCATTTCGCAACTGTCAATGTTTCGTCAATTTTCAGCTGGCCAGCCAAAAAATCCATAAGAAAAGCATCCATGACCTCACCGGCTTCGGCAGTGCCGTTTACGGGCTGGTGCGATTTCATGGCCTGATACACGTAGTGCCGGCTTGCAATATGGGAAGAAAACAAAGATTGAAGACAAAGATTGAAGAACAATTTAAAGAACCAAAATTTATTAATCACAATGTCATTAAAATGACTAGTGTTTTTTGCAAAAGACTGAGTTAATCGCCCAAATGTAAACGATGAGTGAAAAAATGACCTTTCCTTGCTTCCTGACATGTTTGTAAGGTGTGAGCTGAAAGAAGAAAAACATTATAAATTAAGTGGGCATATAACCAGCAATATCCTTGCAGCACATTCGATGTAATGCACAGAAGAACCTTGCTCACATGTTTTCTCGGCTGTTATGTTCACGGACACCAGTCCTATCGAATGTCCAAAAGTATATAGTATGTGTTTGAATTACAAACTTCATGAGTTGCCTTCCTGGCTCTTATGCCCAAAAACTGCCACTCAAGGTGGCCGGTATGACTACTTGGAACACATACCCTGTTCCTTTTGCTTTACTCCCTTTATTTCACCTCCTTGCCTCTCTGCATTGTGTTTCTTGCTTGGTCCTGTATGACACTAAGAGATTCAGGCTCTCACGACACCCCATTTTTCTTTACCACCTCCATGCCGCCATGTTCAAGCAGTGCTGATTGCATCAAGCTCCACTGCTTTGATCTGGCATGCAGGGTGCAGTGATTTGTTTGAGGCAGCTATGGTTTAGCTCGATGGGCTAGAATTTTTGCATCCTTATATTTCAATATCTTTTTAACTGCAACTATAAACAACGCACCACTGCGATGGCGCGGCTGTCGGCACAGCACATGTGCAGACATGTCTGTTCACACGAATCTGGTTCCTGCGCATGCAGTGCCCATAGCTGCTGTGGGCAAATGCAAGCTTGTTTGTAAACAGTGCGTTACTTATAGTTCAACCACAATTTTAAGAAGTGTTGAAAAAATTGTCAACCTGTAAAATAAGGCAATCTTTTTTTACAGCCATAAAAGCTAAGGTGAAATAAACAGAGAGAATTGAGCTTCCTGAAACATCTATAGCTATCCCAAGGGCATTATCAGTTGTTACATCTTCGCTCATGTCATGATCCTTTATTGTGACTGCATAAAGACGCAGCAGCAGGGTTCTACTGTATTTCACATAATGTTTGAATGTGCAATAGCCTTAACTTCCACAACACATTAGCCAACCATAGGTTGTCAAAATGTGAACTCCAGAATAATGCAATAAGTATCAATACAATAATAATCCCTGGAAAAGGGGTACAAGGGGGACAAACAGGAATCTCCTTTGTCCCCCTTGTCCCCCATCTCCAGGGATTATTATCGTCATTCTTGTCTTGAATAAAAGGGTCTACTTGTGTCTCTTAAGAGAGGGAAGCAGCTTACCTGAAAGAGCATAGTGCCCCCGGGACAGAAATCGTGAGAGGCTGTCCTTGACTTGCTTCCCCACATTGCCGTACTCCGTGAAGGTGTGAACTGAAAGAGCAAATGAGAATTGCAATTAAAAATGATAGTAGCCCCTAGAAAGCTACACTCAAGTATTGGTACTCTTTTCCTCATTGTCCAGTGCTGTCAAAACGGTCATTCATCCATTTGGATGGTGAAATTCGTTCACGTGCATGCAGCTTGTGGGCACTGCCATGTTGTCATTACGTCATTACTTCAATTGAATGTAATATTCACTTCACATTAGACAAAGATTTATGTATTACTTTTGATAAAATCTTTAGATGCATGGCAATTTTAACAGCAGCTTGGGGGCGTTCCCATAGATGCACCACTCTTTAGTCGGTTTGGAGTGAATCTTTAAACGCTCACTCTTTTTATCGTACGGGAGGAAGCACTATCTATCCCCTAACATCGGAAATAATTTTCCTTTAGAAATTAAAGCTATGACGGCCGCACAAGAAAAGTTTCGTACAAAAAAAATATAGACAAAATAGGGACAAAAAGAGTCCCAATATTTTTTCGTCATGGATCCCCAGTCAAGGGGTTAAGAAATTTGATCTTATTTTTCAAAGCAAAAACATGCCAGGACTATGTTATAGAGTGTATTTTTTACTGTGGTCATAATGAGGTGGCGTAGCCTTTGTCATTTGCCCAATAATGCTCAACAAACACAAAACTAAAACGAAAATTCTCGCAGACCAAGAGCCATTACTACAGCAATTGCAAGTTTTGAGCGTAAACATTTCGGCAGAGGCCTGCCTGGTCAGAAAAAAGCTTAGAAATTCAAAAATTTCCGTCCACACACCCGCATATGTGTTCCCTACATAAAGGGGACTAGCGAAGCGCTGTCATGTACGGTGGCAAAAGAAAGTATTCAGGTGTCCCACAAACCGGTATCAACACTTGGACGTATGACGCTGCGAATGAAAGGTCGTCCCTCTAAACAAAGAGCGCAGGGCATTGTATATTCAATTCTATGCCACCTACATTGGCGAAACAAAGAACTTCCCAGAAAGAATTCAACAACATAAAAACAATGTCTGCAAATTCGACCACGAGCGCAGCGCTGTTGCAGAGCACTGTGAGGACAATGACCATCGCACTGACTTCGCAAACACCCTCATGAATGTTGAGACAAACTTCTGCCAGCAGCTTTTTATAGTCATGGCATATCCAAACAACACCAGGAAACATCAATAGGTCCACTGGCACATTGCCATCATGCTACGTGAACGGACTAAGCCACCTAACAAAGTGAAAAAAGAGACCATCATCGTATAAGAAAACGAAGCTGCTGTCCCCTATCTGGAAACAGTCACCCCTGAAGAAAAAACCAAGCTGTTTTTGAAACGTTGGGACTTGTTGTAGGATTTGGTTGGCGATTTTTTTCAAATTCCTATGTATGAGTTTTGCATTTGCTTGAGTCATCATTCACTTTTTTACCGTATTTACCCGCATAATGAACACACTTCTTTATTCTGAAATTGACATATATTTTTGGGGGTGCGTTCATTATGGAGGGTAAATTTCTGCATTTACACACTTCGCAAAAATGTCATTTTAGGTGACAGTGTGACACGGCAAAGTACTGTGGCATGTCTCCACTGACGGAGGCGCATTGACGGCTGGTCGTGGGCACGCTACAATAACCATGTCCTATAATTTGAAAACCTTTTTTAGGGTGCTTGCGGTGTGCTTTCTGTCAAAGGAAAAGCGCCCTCCTAATAAAACAAGCTTGCATGTGTGAGAAATTTATGTGTCCAATAAACGAATATGATCAAATAAGATCATACAAAAACCTTATAAGAACATATAAGAACAATATAGGAAATATATAAGATTATATAAGAAGTTATAAGAAACTGATCAGAAGTTTCTTATAACTTCTAATATAATTTTATATTGTTCTTATGTTTTTATAAGGTTCTTGTATGTTCTTATATGATCTTATTGGATTATATGCATTTGTTGGACATAAAAATTTCTTATACATATAAGAGTTATTACTAGCGAAGCTCACTCAGCATGGAGAGTGACGCGACCGTCCTTAGGCCTAACCACTTTCACGATTTCACTGTCCAAAAGCGCACCACAGATGACCACGTGTTTGTTGACATCAATGCATTCGGTGGGCGAAACATGTCCGGGGCTGGGCAATTCCTCGACCCCAGCATGTTAGGTGTACGCGCCGCTCGGTTTCATTGTTGATCACTTCCGCAACTACACACTTGCAGCCATGAGAGCGTGTGCTGCTATGCTTGGCCTGGCTTGACGTGGCCTGGCCGCTTGGCGGCGAAAGAAAATTGGCTTGGTGGCAAGCCGAGTTGGACGCAATTTGAGACTCACGGAGCGAGTAGATACAGTAAATAAAAACATTCTGAAAACTTCTCAGGTGTTCCTCAACTTCAAACGCACCCACCGGATCAATCAACCACCTCCCTTTCATTACCTGACCCCGCCTTCTGCACATGGTTATGAGCGGGAGTGTAACACATGGCGAAAGATAGACATATGACTGGTCCAACGAGCATGTAGCTTCTACCATGCTATCAGCTGGTCATTAAACAGAGTATAGTGATGCAGCACAAAAATATTAGTGCCATTTCAGAATGTCTGAAGGAGAACACACCCTCAAACATCCTGAAACTGTAGAGAGTTTCCTGCAGAGCCACTCGATTTGATTGACCAGGCTAAATAAAAGATACACTCACCAAAGCACTGTGTCGCCCATGATAAGCCTGCAACTCCCTTCAGTAATTGGGAAACAACCAAAAAGCCACAGGAATGTAACACTGGATCCTGAAACAGAAAACAGAACAGAAAAATGCAGGTATTAACACAATATACAAACTGCCTCAGGGAGTGACACTTAAAACTAGCTACAGTTCTTTGGGCACCGTCTTTCTATTACAGATAATTGTGCGTGAGAATGTGCTGTCATTATCTTTCTAGCCCTGTAAACCTCTCCCAAGTCTAACGTCTCCGACGCTGGTTCCGCAAACTTCATAAAATCTGCCACTGCTCCATTATCAAGTTCTAGAGCAAGTGACAAGTTAAAATTTCAATTGTGGAGGCTCACAGGCATTAAGCACCTGCTTCAAGCCCCTCGGCTGTCGAGAAAACACTATGTCAACCGCTCCGAAACATAGGCTTCGTGCAGAAGAGAGATTGAAGTATGCTGCTGATTCAGTAGAACTACATCAAATTCATCAACCATTGCTTAGCCGATTCACTATGCGACTCATCGTGACGACGAGACTTGGACTTGGCCAGGGCAATATGTTTTACAGAGAAATGTTTACTGATTTGACGGACAATGTCATTTTATTAAGCAGCCTTATTTATTTGCTCTGTAAGAAGCAGATGAAGTGCAGTGAAGAGGAGCAAAACACAAATAGTGCTATGGACAACGGCAAGTCGAAGAAGTGATAGGACAAGCGCTACTTGTGGTTCTTCAACTTGTCCTCGTACTGACATTTGTGTATCACTATTGTTTAAGCAACTTGTCAAGCAGTTCAATTTAGTACCAGTGAAGCGGCTTGTCAGTGGCCTTGTCATTCAAGCAGGGAACATGCAGACAACAAACCACTTTGATGGTGATGACCTCAACATTTTCATGTCATCTCACAAAAATCGACCCCAAAAAAGTTGATCCTGCACTTATGTTGCACAATGTATGCATCATCTGACGGCACAGTCTGGAGGGTCACACTGCAGTTCTCTTCGTGCGTTACACTCCCAGTTTCAATGCGGCAACCAATAATTGTTTCGGTGATGCAAAAAAAAGGCATTGCTCTGAATATTTTGTTTCCATTATTTAACTTATCAAAGCAAATTGCACGTTAATTGGTCCTCAAGATAAACGTGTCACGCCGACTTATTAAGGATAACAATCCAGTCCTTGACAAATTAACTGAGGGCAATAAAGAAAGAAACAAGGAGGTCATGCGATAATTGTATCGGGGAGTGGCAACAGTCCCAGGAAGATCTGCTTCAGTTTTTGCAGTATCATCGAATTCCTCATTAGGCAACTGTTATCAGCTTTGGCCACTGCTCATGCATTACATTTTAGAGTGAAGCACACTGTACGATGGCATGTTTACTCCGTGACATGACAACCTTTTTCTGGGTTCCCAATTATCCCGAATAATACACAAAATTGCAAATAAAAGAGGCAGTTAAATCAATAGGTCACACAAATCTATGTGAAACGAACAGTCTAGATCAGTGCATGCAGGGTGACTCCATGTGGGGCTGTATAGGAGCTTTACAACCACCCCAATAGCTTGTTAAATCAAACCCAATTATCCTCTGCTAAATGTGTGAGCTACATGGTCTTGGCAGACACTTCAATTCCTCACTTACCCCGCTTATAAGTCCTAGAGTTGTACTCCCACTGCTTGCATTTGCTTTGGCATCATCATCCCCCCCCGTTTTCTCCCACACTAAGTGGCAGAAACACTGTTCTTATACTGCATGTGGCTGATTATTAAAAGCTTTTTGGATTTTCAATCTAAGTAAATGCACATCCTGAAAAGGAGCTCATTGCCTAATGAAGTCTACGAGAAAATTTTGAAGTGCGGGATATATGAAGTTTGCTAGACCTATGGCGGACAATATTTACCCTCCAAATCAAAGCAGCACCAAATGTGTCGGCCATGAACCCATGACAACTTCAGATGAGACTAATGACAAATGCATAAAGTATGATCATTACAGAACGACCCAATACTATAACCCAGAAAGTTGAACAACAAGCTTACGTGAACAACACGCTTACAAAAAGATATCTAGAATGCCAAAGAATCAATGGAAATAAAAATAGGAAGACTTGACTGATCCTTTCTGAAGTCCCGATCTTGGTATCGATAGCATGCATCGATGCTTTCAATCAAGCTTTGAGATGTGGCCACAAAACACACTTGGGTGAAGCTCCCAATTATTGTGCTCTTAGGTGGACAAAAGGCTCACTTCAAACAGCTTTCAGCAATAAAAAAACATGCCAGATAATAACATCACATGGTTTCCCCAAAAATAAAACATATAAACCTCCAACACCTCTCAGGGCTAAGGAAACAACCAAGGACGCACAAGAATGAAGCACCTGATCCCAAAGTGAATGGAATGCCAAGGTGCAAGACTGAATGCAAAACACACCGCTCTTCCAAGCAACTAACACTAGCTACAATTTCTTGGACACCTTCCTGGTAAACTAAGAACTAAAATATTAATTATAATTACATGTGGTGCATCACCTTCAGGATTGCTGGATGATGTGCAACTCTGGGAGCTCTTCAAGATTAAAGTGAGCAGAAATTTTTTACTTGGCCTGAAAATGTCTCATACTTTGTATCTTGTTCAGAGTTAAGCAATAACACCGTAGCTATCTACTAACACATTACACCTAGAAAGTATCACCTACGTAAGACAAGAATAATTCAGACATTATCTATTGTTAACGCCGTTCTGAAAAAGACAGACTTGCACAGTCCGTCCCACCATCCATGTGGCACACCCATGAGTTCTTTTGTTGTGCAGATGTGCCCAGACGCACGTTAAATCTCTCTCCGACCAGCCTCCATGTCCACAACAAGGCTGTAACCTTTCAGAAGTGTGATCATGTGGCCATGGCACTCTGCGGATCGACTGCTGTGGTTACATGTAACCCAACAGCGGTGGATTTCTGCTACTGGACCCTCCACATGGAGGGAATGAATTCCCAAGGGCTACGACAGAATGTGCAAACCTGAACCGACTGGCTGCATCAGCGAACCCTCTCCAAATTCCAGTCGCTGTTTCGACAGGGACGACGGGGAGCACAAGCTTTGTCAGTAGCGACGGCACCCCCACAAGCCAAAGTCCGTGGCAGCACCTGCGACAGCGAGCCCTCCCAGAATCCCTGTCACGACTTCGACTGGATATTACAAGAAGCACAGGTGATGGCGGTGGCGCCACCACAAGCCAGAGCTACATGGCAGCACCTCCAGCAGCGAGCCCTCCATGAGTATACCATTCACCATCTTGAATGGGAACACGGGGAGTGCAAGCGTTGACGGTGCTACATACCTGGGATGGCAAATAATGTTTTGTAGCGACCGAAGTGGCCAAATAGCTGCCAAGCGAAACTCGGCATTCAACTCTAATGATGAGCCATGCTGCTTCGACTATGATCGACATATGTTTGCCAATTGCACTAAACCGGAGAAGCATGAAGGCTGCATCAATTTTAATAGAATGGGACCTAAGGCAACAAACTGCCAGTGAAAACAGTGATGAAAGCTCAAGGAGTTACTTCCAACACTGCTAAATAGATAGGACAACTTACCATGAACTCCTATTGATATCTGCCATGACGCCTGAACCTCGGCACTGTAGGTGATGTCAGTGGTGTCGTCCCAGGGAACTCAAACTAGGAGTTCACTGAGTAACTCCTGCTTGACCAGGGCTGCACTGATTATAAATGTGAAGAACAGATATGTTATGTTACATAAATGAAAAAAAATAGAAAAGGCACAAACAATATCATACCTGCCAAGTTCAGAGAAACCAAATCAAGGAGAATATCTAAGCAGAAGGGTTTAAGAAGAACTATTGACAACAAATTTACATGAAGACAGCTTTATTATTTATATATTGCACTGCTCATGCTCACGGGATTGCAGCCGTCTGCTGCGATAGCAAAAACTTATTCTTTAAGTGCAGAAGGGAGGGGGGGGTAATTTATGTTTTCCGGGAGCTTTTTCTGTCAATCGTACAACTGATCAAAATTCAAAAGTCTTGCGGGTAATACGGGAAACTTGGCAGGTATGCAATACTAACAGACACAATTTGCTACCGGCAATGCCAAAAGAGAATGCAGGTTGCATCAGCTATGCATAAAGATACTTCGAACAACATTTACCCTATAGGGTGTATTCACGCAAGGCTAGCGAGCAGTGCACTTTGGGTACATCACTATATTTGTGTTCGTGATAGCAGACAGCGGCGTGCGCACAGCCTCACGGGCCACACTATGCAGCGAATCTTTCTCCGGTTCAGGTGACACCATGCACGAAAATGGTGTTGTTCTTGTGCAACAGTCTGCTGTTGCACAAGGACAAAGGATGCACTGGGAAAAAAAGACGAGGACAGCAGGCGTTGCACATTGCCAGTTTTTGCAAATCCCGAGAGTCCGAACACACATGCAAAATGGCTCGGTCGCTCTCCTTGAAACAAGAATGACTCGCTTGCATCAACGTGCAAAGCCCGAACAAAAATCATGAGAAGTGGAGAGTATCTGAGCATGTTAGTGAAGTTGGTCAGTGCACGTCTGTTTGTGTGGGGCTTGTGACTTTCCACATGGCAGCACCTTGGGGCGCGGGAGGGTGGCGTCGTAAAGTTGGGGCGACGTTTCCTCATACAGGCGGCTTTGGATTGGGAGACACAGCGCAGGGTTCCTAAGGAAGCAAGAATCGAGTAATCTGTGAGGGGGACTGCCAACACTTGCAGTGTTGCAGTGTGTTTTAATGCGAAAACATTCTTTAGCTACTTCACCCGGATTTCGCTATACGATATCTGGCCTCGTAACAAAGAAGATAAATCTGTGTCGCGTGTATGTGGAGCAGCAGTACGCACTCCTTCACATAAGCACCCTATTCGGAGGTGGCAGAGAATGAATGCGCACTCCACCCGATTGGCTGCGGCGCAAGGAGGTAAATCCGCGCCTCACATACATGATGTGGCTTTTGACTTCCGTCGTCCGCCGCCGGCGATCGACCAGACGACCCGTAAGGGTTTATTACCATCCAGAAAATGCCTCTGGCTTGGGCAGAGAAACGTAGCTGGGCTGCCAGGCTAGAGGAGCGCTGGGAGCCCAAAGAAGAACTGACGCGGGACGGGGCGCTCCTCATTTAGCTTGCAGACAAGGGAGAGCCGCCCCCGAACTATGGTGCGTTGACTTGGTGAAGAGCGGCGGGTCGAGTGGCCCACAATGGAGCGGCAGTATCTGACGTCAATGATTGTAGTAAACCATTCACAAAATAAAGTGTTTACTCAAAATTTGTGTCGTCATTTTCACAGTGAGCTGTGGCGTATGTCTCCCGATGAATGCTATCGCAATTCGACAGCCAATAATAGTGGTTTCTATGATGTAGTTTTTAGCAAAGTGCAGGGGACACTGCGACAATATTGCTAGCGCTGGTGTAATACCTCCAACGGGATACTTGGCATCAACTTTGAAGGGTTCGACCACTGCTGTGGTTTACAGCAGTCGCGGATAGTCCTCGCCGTCGACTGGTTCATATAGGAGCACGTGGACAATGTAGAATTTTAACTGATTGGTTTGTTCATCAGTGAGAGGAGAGAGAGTTGGAAATGTCAAATGGGAGAACAGGGGAAGACAATAATGACTTCACCCGAGGCTCTGGGGGGGGGGGGGGGGGGTCGTCGAGATGGTCGTCTAAGTTGGGATTTCTGTAACTATGTAAATAAATGTACATAGTCGAAGTAAAGCAGCGCAAGTTGGCACATCACTCAGCAACGCGCCCGCCACCAAGCTCCTAACAATCGGGGCTGAACCCTCCTTTACCAACAACTGGAGCAACAACTATGTTCAAGGCACTTCATCTTGGACAAGTGTCGGCACGGTTGGCTTTTTTGTTTGGGTCGGGCCTGTCAAGTGTGCGTGTGTAGCCAAGATGTTTCTTGGCTGCCCAGTCAGGACTGTAGTCATTAAACTAATTTGCTGCAGCATTTGCACAATGCCGAATCAATAAGAAAAACAGCCGAGGAAGAGAATGTGCAAAGCATTAGAATTTTCACAGTTTCAGCTAAAAGCAACGGCAACCTCTGAGATTGCTGCGAGGCAAAGAAATGTGTGCTCATGAACGGTGATTTTTTTCGATGTCGATTTTCCAACGCACTTGCGGTAAGGAACTTCCATTCCAGTCTCTCGACCTTCTGGTTTGTCTCAGTAGAACTTTGGCTTCGAGTAGGCCGAGCCCGCTCTATGACATATTAAATCAAAATAATGTCGTACAAAAGCCAACCGTGCCGACACTTATCCAAGACGAAGAAACTTTAGCACACTCGACTTGCCGAAATCTTCATCAAGGTTTTTCCCGTTGAGGCGCTCGCAAGTCATTCGCGTTGCCTTCTCACGGAGAGCAACAGAACCTTTTCGCACTTGTTTGTCCGGACTCCGGGATTTCCAAAAACCAGGAGTCTGCAACACCTGCTGTCCTCGGTTTTCTCTTTCCAAGTGTCACACAGTTTTTATTCGGGACGTCACCTGAAATAGAGAAAGATTTGCGTAGTATGACAATCTTGTTGATTGTGGCCCGCGCAGCTAGCTGTTAATGTGCCGACGTCTCTCATCACGGATACAAATATGGTGATGCACAGTGCGCCGCAATATGAAAGACCCACTGGGAGCGCGTGGCCGAGGCGGTGGCTGGCGGGGGCGCTGCGAGCGCTCGGGACAATTCCATTCTGCTTCAAGGGGAGGACGCTCACTCGGGGCTCAGCTAAAGCGAAACGTGCTTATCAGTTTGTGCTGAGCCCCGAGTGAGCGTCCTCCCTCGAAGCAGAATGGAATTGCCCAGAGCGCTTGCAGCGCCCCCGCCAGCCACCGCCTCAGCCACGCGCTCCCAGTGGGTCTTTCATATTGCGGCGCACTGTACGCAGAGTGCACGGCTCACTAGTCCGTGCTCCACGGAAACTAAAAGAGACTGCCTATTGCTGTTTGGTAAGACCTACACTGGAATACGCATGTATTTTGTGGGATCCGCATCAGAAGTACCTTGCAGATAAGTTAGAAAAACTTCAAAACCGTGCGGCGAGATTTGTAACAGGAAATTATAGTAGAAACAATAGCGTAACAGGGACTAAAAATGTACTTGGTTGGGAAACTTTATTGTCAAGGCGCAAAGATTTTCGATTGAGGTTCTTGCTCGCAATTTTTAATGATATGACTGGTATTGATAAAAGCAACTACATAAAATTACCTAACTACATTTCAAATCGTGTGAATCATACCAGAAAAATAAGGGAAATTTCTTGTAGAACAGATATAAGTTTTCATTTTTTCCACGCACAATCGCTCAATGGAACCTGTTACCAGTTTTTTATTATTCGTGACGACGTGGGACCATTTATCTCAGGAAATGGTCTTGATTTTTAATGTTGTTTATGTCCAATGTTTATGTATTTTCTTTATTGACAGCCCAGGTTGTATATTCAAGTGTTCTGTTTTTATTTTATTGAGCGTATTAATCTATGGGCTGTGCCTGCTATAATGCCAAAGTTTTCGGCACTGCAGGTTTTTTTTTTGTAAATAAAAAACACACTCTATAGTGCCGGAAAGGCATTCACTGCTTCAATTGGGATACACATCTTATTTAAATTAGATGGCGCCCACGAAATTATTATTTATAAACCTCACATCAATCGCAACAAAAAAACCATAAAAACTACTGCAGTAGATTAAAACTCTAACCACATAAAGCTTCTTTTTTTTTTCACACGCTTTTTTTGCGTTGTTAGAGGACACCGACAACAATAATAGGGAGTTGTAGTAGACCGTTTCCGCAGCCCGCTAAGCACCCGGATAGCGCTCCGTAACCCGCCAGAAGAGGCTTGAACTATGCAGACAAGGCTGGCGGCGCGCATGCGCAGCTGCGGCGTTTTCTTTACCGATACTATAGCGGAAAGAGTAAAGCTATACGCACTCCGGAGTGCATTTCGGACGAAGTTGCTATACGCACTCCGCGGAGAGCTCATGTCATTCGGGCCACCCTTTTTGAACGGCGCGTGTATCACTGGGGAGCGTGTTAAGCCAGCCCCCCGCCTAAATTACAAAACTTAACCAGTAAACGCCGCTTCGCGGCGTCCAGCCGGCAACCCAAGCCCCGCTGTCCCCGATCGCACCTCCGGAAAGGGAGTCCCATACCATTTAGTTCTGCGAAGTTTCCGCGACGTCATCATCGCAAAAAAGAAATGTCGTAAATATCGCCAAATGCCTCGACAAAACAAAATGTTCGAGAAAAAAAGAAAAAAAAAAGTAGGCCCACCGCGGATCGAACTTGCGTCGACTTGCGTACAAAGCGGACACCTTAAATCGCTTAGAAAACTCGTTGTGACCATTCGTTTTATACGAGTTTAGCGGAGTGCGTATAGCCATTTCGTCCGAAATGCACTCCGGGGTGCGTATAGCTTTACTCTAGCGGAAAAGAAAAACTATACTACAACTCCCTAATAAGACGCGCGGGCCGACAAAGAAACCTGGCCAGGACAGATATCGGTACGCAGCGATGCGTGCCGAAGCGAAGTGACGCTGACGCGGACGAAGCAAGGCGTGAAAAACGAACCGCGTACGATAAAACGTCTGCCAGGTCGACCGCCTCGCGATTAACTCGCAACCCGTCGGGCGGTTTGACGAAAAGCGCGTGGAGAGATGGATCGCCAACGGGAGATAACTGTCAGAATACATTTCTCGAACGCGATTGGGCAAACGCGGGCAAGGAAATTAAGGAGATTCCAGAACGGAAGCTTAGAAGGACGCAGAGACAAAGGGCTTACCTTGGGACAGCAGCACCGAGCACAGAGCCGATTGAGCCGTGCCCACGACCTCCAGGGCTGTTCATTCCTGCTCGCG